>APFE031182765.1:0-11919 GCA_000404065.3 Pinus taeda
TTGTAGTGAATAGGGAATCAATCTTACTACCACATCTTCTTAAGTGACTCCCTTTAGATTGACTAAAAGCATAAAATTGTTAATATGTTCTTCTGCAGAAGTTCCAGCATTTGGATTGAATTTAGGTAACCATTTTTCGGGGTAATCGGGTAATGGATGTAAAGGTGCAGGCATGGTAACCGCACCAGGACTTCTCCATGGTCTTTGGGCCATTTTAGGATTACCGACGATTGCTTGTGGTGTTCCAGGGGCTTGTGGTGGAGGCGGAAGTACAGACTGAAAGGATTGTGATGCTTGAGATGAAGTCCCTTGGTGAACAACTATATGAAGTGGTAAAGTGGGTGTATGACTTCGCATAGGTGATGATGAAATGGAAGATGATGGGGAAAGGGTTTCGCTACCAAAACCTTCAGTGGTCTTTTTGATCCTTTTCCTTTCGGGTAAAGGAAATGTATGTGGCTCAATACCTAGCTTTTCGCTTTGGAGTCTGGTAAGATGAGGGGGTAAGCGAAATTGCGAAGTGTGACTGCCTTGTGATACTTCAGATCTAGGAGGGGAAATTGAGAAGCCTTGAAGTTTTTGGATGATGGATTGAACTCAGGGGACTCCGGACTTAATGTTCTGAAAGAGTGTAATTGAGCAGTAGGTGGTTGTTCTCTTTCGTCTCGTCTGGATACTGGAGATTCAGAATGCGAACGAGATATTCGAGGAGAGGTGGAGGGTGAGTTACTCTTTGAATGGTTTGTAGGTGTTGGCTTACTCGTCATTAATAGCGGATGGCCCTCCTTCTAGTGCCAGAAATGTTGAGGCCTCGGAAATCGTTGCCACAACATCGGGGATAACCACCCGGTCCGGACCTTGGTACAACTCCTTTTCCGTTTGGAATGGTGGCTCTGACTGGAGATAAGAGGACCAGTTTCCTGATAATGAAATAAAAGGGATGGATGGGTAATGAATAGATTGCTTAAATGATAGGCGACTAGCTTATTCTATTGACAAAAATAGGGAAACTAATTCTAATCCCGGGAACAACTTATTCATTCAGAATGTAGCGTTAAATAATATTTATATATTTATCAGGCATATAGATGAATCTGTAAAATAAATAAAAGATGTTCAATCATTCAAAGATTGCTTCACATGAATAGTCACAATGAAGCGAATACAAATTACTACATTCACTGTTCATATCATCGATACATATATACGTCTGAAAGGGAAGCATGCGATAAACAACCAATAGTGGAATGCATAAGGAATGCTGTGAAAAACACACATATATAAGCGATAATAGCAAGAGCGATTTGAACAACAAATAACGAAAATGAATACAGACGCAGATAATAGTACCATGTGAGCTGTAGATCGATCCGAAATATCAATCGCTATTCAAAATTCCTTCTTCAACACATAAATTCTTTCAAACAATGACAATAGTGCACATTTGCATAAAAGCCTTCCTCATCAAATTCGGAATAATTGGTCAAGTTTCATAAAATAATATCCTTGAAGTACAATAGTGCAGCTTCAAGGTTTAAGTCATATACAAAACTTTTACGACCCTTTCTAAATTCATGAAAGGGTCTATAAATACTACTAAGCTAAAAAGATCTATGAAACAAAATCCTACTAAATTGGTATCAGTAAATGCGGTCTATCTCTCAGGGGCGATCTGGCAGTCGGTGAAATGAGTCATGCCTCAAGTTGTTTCCCCTTAAACCTTAGCTGGCTTATCGCGAGCATTGGTTCTACTTCTGGCGGTTTGTTGAGGCGTAAACTGAATTGGGTGGCGAAGGTGGCATCCTGAATGTCGGGTATAATATACCCGACAGCATCAGTTAGGCACTTCAAGACGGCTCTTTGGCTGTATGGTTTGATTAAGAAGAACCAATAAGCATCCCACGTCAGACTGTTGATTCCAGCAATCAATCTTGCGCTTTTCTCCAGCTCCAGATAGCATGAGTGCTCCAATATATTTGCTGTTGTTAATTGACCTGGAGTGCATTGGGAAATTATGTTAGATAAATACAATGTATTATTCACTAATTCAACCAAATTTCCACTGATTGTCCTGCATTTGGAAGTTGCTCTTTCTGCTTTCATTAGTTGTGATTGCCATTCTGTGAATAATATCTCTTTGTGCGATTCCAGAATTCTTGGTAGATTAGCTACCCGACCTACATCTGAATCCTGCCATTCTATAAAGTTTGTCAGTGTTTCTTCGGCCTGATCCAAGTCGGTCCTTGCTTTGTCTACCTTTTTGTTTATAGACGCTGCCAATTCGCACAATGGTTTTGCTCGTATAATGTGTTGACATAATAGCTTAACCTGATTAATCAATCCCTTATTTAGCTGGAGCGCTTCTGCTTTGAACTCATCTATATGAGGGAGCTTTTTCATTTGCTCAATTTGAGTGGTCAATTGAGCGATTTGTTCATCTTTTGCTTTCATTGTTCCCTCAGTTGATATTCTTAACTGCTCCAGTGCCGTTGATAGCTCCTTTTGCCTTTGTATTGCTCCTTCATCAATTCTCTGCTTTTGCTCTTGTAATTGCTTGGTTAGCTGATTATTGTTCTGCTGCTGTACTAGCAATTCTTTCTCCGCTTGCTCTGCCCTCTACTGAACTTCTGATAGTCTCGCCTGTAGTGAAGAGATGTCCTGATCCTTGGTTTTTAACAAATTGCTCACCTCCAATGCTTTATCAATAGTCGCCGCCGAATATGCTCCAGCAAACTGTGATAGCTTGGTTAAGTCATCGGAGGGGTCGAATTCCTCTTTCCATACAACATTGCCCGTTACTGTTAATTCAGGGAATGGGGAAGGTTGATCAGTTCTTCTCCTTTTCCTTTATTGCTTTACAATAGCTTTATGTTTGGGGCTGTAAAATACATCTAAAGGGGGGATCTCTTCAATTTGCAAAACGATTTCTCCCGTTGGATCTTTAGGAATTATCTCTAGTTCTTTTGTTTTGGGTAGGCCGCTGGTTTCACCTGAAACCAGTTTCGATGTCGCTTCCTGTGTATCACCTTCTTTTGAAACCTCATCATCTTTCGAGCACTCTAAGTTATTGATGATTGTACTGAATTGATTCCATTGCGAGAGCAAATTCAGATCAACTAATGGATCATGGTTATCCTTAGAGCTGCTCTCTTCTTGGGTCTTTGCTTAGGTTTCTTCTTGTCGCTGCACATTTTCCTGAGTCACCTCCTGCCTCTGGCTATGTGTTTCCTCCTGCTGTTTTGATGTAGTAGGAGGTGGTGTATTATTTCGCTGCTCAAACTCGCTTGACCTGGTTGTTGTCGGAACAGTTGCTAACAGGTCTAGAGGCAAAGTTTGCAACCTCTGTTCTCTAATTCTGTTAAACTCAATTAGACCTTCATCATTATAAACATTTCTGGCAAGCGACTTGACCTGATACAGCGATTCGGCTGACGCAAACAAATATTTGAATTTGTCTTCTTTGTGCTCGACCTTGGCCAATTTGGCCTGGTCGAGCGCATTGTAAGCGATCTTTCTTGGATCATACTGCCTCCTTGGCAGAGTAGCCAGAGTGAGAAAGTCCATTTTCCCAGCTTCCTTCTCTGCATGCTTGATATCATGCAAGGTATATACTCCAATTTGTAATGGAAGAGAAGGCCAAACATTTTTTTAGCTCTTTTCAGGGTTTGGGTAACCCCTTCAGCGCTGATTTGATAAGCTACCTCCCTGACAAGTAGCTTATCGGGGATGTAAAGTGGTAGCACATGTGGCTTAGCCTGACAGCCAAAAACTCTGATGTAGGTGAATTTCTCCTCCCCAAACCAACTTGCTACTGCAGTCAAATCTACCCCTACTTGCTCGGAAATTTTCGGGGCAGGCTTATTAAAAATTGAATAATGAATTGACAACATAAAACCGTTGCAGATTTGGTACAGGTGGTGCTTATAACTAGCCTTCCATAGTTTTCGATGATATATGTGAATGGGTGTGGGGTCTTGCGACGTCCACCTCCATCCCAGCACAGGAAACTCAGAATTAAAACACAACACATCCATAATATAGGAACTATAATAGAATGGCGGAATAACCCTCTCTGTGACACGATAGTCAGACCTGAAGTCGAGAATGGCTTTGGCTAACTTGTCGGATAATATAACCGCCCAATCCATGATTTCTCCACTACAGGCTGCCTCTATTAGGGTAACCATTTCTATGGTGAAATTGGCAGAGTCATGCAATCCCCATAGCCTACACATCATAATTCTAGCATAACAGTAAGGAGAACACAGGGAGTCAACTGAGTACTTACCCGAGGTTTCATGCTTGTGTTTTGCTAGATTTTGTCTCCAGCCTCGAATTGGTTCAGACTCTGTCTCGTTCTCTGCTCGAAATTTCTCCAAAAATGCAGCATTATATTTCTTCTCTTCTCGCGGTAGGTGATACATTAGCCTTAGGTCTTCGGCTCGAAACGAACCGAAAATCCTCCCGTCCGCAGTTTCAAACAGTCTATTGATAATTGGGAGCTCTTGGATTTCCCACCTTACCACATCCGTGTAAGGAAGAACCTGTTCCCGAGCCGCTATTCTGTGTAGGAAGGAGTCGGCCAAGTCCTTTAAATTGGCATCAGATTTTCTGGTATTATCACATAAAATTTCTACTTCGGTCACCGTTGGCCCTTCTTCTTCAATCAAATTATAAGTCCCTTGCCAAGTGGTCCTGGTGAGTCCTAAGCATGTTGTATTTGATATCAGCCCTTTATTCTTTCCAGTTGGATCAGCGACAGCTAGCCCTACGACTGGCGGAGCAGTAGGCATTGTAGTCTTCTTGGATTTCTTTCCCATTCCACTTTCTTCTGTTTCTATGGAAGAATTCTGCGCAGAGTGAAAGATAAGCGCAACACATGCAACAATAACGTGAATTGAACAGAATGAAATATATATATAACTTGGTGCATTCATAGTGATTAATCGACTTAAGGTGGCCTTAGGATCAAATACGTTGATAGGCTTCAAGCCTACTATTTTTATTAAATGGTCGTTACGACCTGTCAATCTCATTAATTCCAGTTGCTTCGATTAATAGCTGAATTATTTATTCGAAGCATGCTTAGGGTGATTTGGTGGTTTGAACGCGGATGAGTGACTTTTCCAAAGGATATGGCCTTAATTACGAATAAATCATATTAAACCTCCTTTATGACTGTTACTTTGAAAACTGTGCTATTTTACCCTTTATGCAATCGGGCATCGGGAAATGCTAAATTATTGTATTGGTTTTGTTTGGAATCCCCGATTGCCGATAGCGATATCGCATCACGTCGGGCATAGCTGGTAGGGCCGCTTAGGATGAGGGCATGGTAAGTCGCCGATCGCCGATAGCGATATCACATCGCATCGGACGAAGGGGAGCTTAGTTGTGCTTTAAACGTTATCGCCGATTGCCGATTGCCGATTTTCGATTTCGCATCGCATCGCAGCAAGGATCATTACTCATGTTACTTTATACTTTGCCGATATCTGATTGTGATTTCGCATCGGCGAAAACCAAGATGTCCCTTAAGTTGAGCTTTCTTTGTCATTGCGATATGCAATCTTGTGATCGCTTTATCGCAATGATAAAGGTAAATCGTTTTATGTTGGGGTTTATCGATTGGTTTTATTAAAAAGGATTTTTAATGATGTTTCCTTTGATTCAAGCATTTTTTGAAATAGAACTTTAAACCGATACCAATTTGAAACAAAAATTAAAAAAGGGACCCATTTCACATTATAGTTTTGGAATTTAAATGATATGAAATGGGGGGTTGTTGTATGGCACAACAATTGGCGATTCACTGGAAGAAACAGTTATCTCTGAACAGTATAGAAATACTTAGACTTTTTCATAATAGAAATTTTATTCAAAAGGGAAAATTCTAATTTAACTAGATATCGTTGCACTCTAAGGAAACAAAACTTTCTTTGCTAATTTCCTCTCTAGTTGAAAATAGATATATTCCAGATTTTTAAATTGGCACTTATTGGTTGATATTGATAAAATAGGAAACTTTTCCAAATCAACTATTAAAATTAACTCCTTTGCTATAGGTAGAGCCTCTGCTGCCAGCAAACGTCCATAGTCTCGGCAGGGATACCTTTTAACCATATCATTGTCTATTGTCCTATTCACTTCAGAGCATGATTAACAGAATGAATTCAAAATATGTTTTTTCACATTTTGTTTTTTTTCTTTTTCTGTTATTTTGTAAGATAAAAAGTCATTACCCTGGTGTGGTGGCCAGTTGATTGACAATGCCATTCATTGTTAGTAATCTAACCGAACAAGCTGGCTTGTGATGAGACCCCTTGTCTTACAATTGAAGCCATTACCCTGTTTTGGTATGCAGTATTGGTAATGTCGGCCAAACTATTTTCCTATGAACATGGTAAGCAGGTTTGTAATAAGAACTCTCAACTTTTATATCTAGTATTCTTGGAATTACATCCTGAATAATCATGAACTTAGGTAAAATGGGATAGACAATTTTCCTCCTTAAGGTAGGATGGATGACAAGGTAAGAGTTTGAGATGTTGAATTTTGGATTAGATTCTATTTTAATATTGATAACCTTTTTATAGCCAATTTAAAAAATCTAAAAAGATTTACAAGATCTATAAACTTCAAGAGGAGTTCACTTGGATTGTATTGTAATTTCAGAATGCAATTATAACTAATTTCCTAGAAAGTATTCCTTTTGTTTAATACTTCTATTTATTTAAAAGTAAATATCGCATTTCTTGTTTCTGAGAAACTCTTTAAATACAACAAAGGTAAAAAAAAAAACTGCCTTACAGTTTTATTTTCTAATTTTGCTACAAACTATAAAAATGCTATTTAAAAGGAGAAGGGGTTACCTCCTCAGTTGAAAATTTTCTTTAAGACTAGGCCATTAACAGGGAGAGAATCTTTCAACCCTGACAAATCTTGTAGCATGAAGGTCGAATGGCCTATCTTTTCACAGATCTGAAATGGTCCAAGCCACATTTTCTGAAATTTGGTGTGTTTCCCTTTATCTTCATGGGATTTGTCCCATTATAGGACTAAATCACCAACTTGGAATTGCTTAGAATGAGATGAGATTGAATCAAATGATGACTTGATGATCTGCTGATGTTTCGCATGAATAATCTTGGTTTTTTCTCTTTCTTCTTCTAATTTCAGGATTTGGTCATGTCTAAGTTGTAAAGAAGAAGAAGGATTTCCTTCAATAAATTGAACTAGAGCTAGAGAGGGAAGAATAAGATTCGTTGGAAGTACAGCTTCTTTTCCATAAATGAGTTTAAATGGGGAAGAACCTATAGAAGCCTTTTGTGTTATCCTGTCAGCCCATAGTGCAAATATTAAAGATTTGTGCCAGGTCTTGTGATTCTGTTCGATAGTTCGTTTGATAATTTTAATAAGGTTTTTGTTTGTAGATTCTGCCAAACCGTTACCCTGAGGATAATAGTTAGCAGAATATTTGAGCTTGAAACCTCTTTTGATTGCGAAATCAAACATAGCATTGCTCAAAAAGTAAGATGCATTATAAAAAACAAGAGCATTTGGGACACCAAACCTGGTAATGATGAATTGATCTATGAATTCAATGATGGCTTCAGAGTTTTTTGTCTTTAGCAGAATTGCTTCAACCCACTTGGTGAAGTAATCGGTAGCAGTAAGGATATACTTGTGCTGTTTGGAAGAATTAGGAGTAATTTCTCCAATAGTGTCCAATCCCCATTTTTCAAATGGTTGTTCAATGTTGACCGGATGCTGAGGAAAGGCTGATTTCTTTAGTCTTCCATTTGAAGTTTGACAACTTGGGCATTTCCTCACATATTCATGAGCATCTCTAAACAGAGTGGGCCAGTAATATCCAGCATGGATGACTTTGTGAGCTGTTGTATCAGCTCCGAAGTGGCCTCCTGCTGGTTCATCATGCAATTCCTGCAAGACCCTTTGTGCTTCCAGTTTTTCAAGGCATCTTAGTAAAACGGAATCATAATTTTGCCTAAACAGAACATGATCAATAATGGTAAAAATTTTTTCTTTCAATCTTATGGCCCTTTTATTTTTGTAGGACAAGTTGGGAGGTGCATATCCATTTTTTAAGTAAAATATTAAATCAGAATACTGTGATTTAGAATCAATGAAACTTACCTGATTGATGGTTTCAGGTTGATCTGTATCACTTGATTTCAGAACGTTGGACGCGCCTACCAATAACCTGCAAAAACCTTGACCTCTAACAATCTTTGCTGGCTTTATTTCTAGGTCATATTCCTGAAGTGTTGTTACCCAATTTTCCCTTTTTTCTCCCAGTTCTCTCTAGATTAACAGTTGTCTAACTGAGGAGAAAGGAACTATAACCTTTGTATGGGCTTTCAACAGGAAGGGTCTATAATGTTTAACCGCTTTATATACAACAAAGGCTTGTTTTTATACTTCAGAATAGTTTAATTCTGCACCTTGAAGATTTGAGCTATAGAATGAAATCGGTGCTTCCAAATTACGATCATTGATCTGTGTAAGTACTGCAGCATAAGAGGAATCGGATGCGATGGTATACAATGTAAAATGACTAGAAAAATTTGGGGTATTTAGAGCTGGGGCATTGATTATTGAGTGCTTGATTAGTTCAAATGCATCCTTTTTTGGCACTTCCCATTTGAAGACTGAATTTTTCTTAATCATAGTTTGAAGCGGTAAAATAATTTGAGAAAAATCTGGAACGAATATTTTTACAAAATTGATTTGGCCTAAGAATGACTGCATGGATTTCTTATTATGAGGAAAAGGGATTTCAGAAATTTCCTTAATCCTATCTGGATCGATATAGATTCCATCTTTAGATACAATAAAGCCTAGGAGCTTACCTTGATCAAGAGCGAAGAAAGATTTCTTAGGGTTTAGAGAAATACCGTATTTCTTACAGCGTTGGAAGATCTGATTCAAATCATGCAAGTGATTGGATCTCTCTCTTGAAAATACAGTGATGTCATCTAAATAGACAACTACTGTTCTATTAATTAACCCTTTGAAAGTGATATCCATCGCCCTTTGGAAAGTGGCTCCTGCATTAATAAGTCCGAAAGGCATTTTCTGATAAGCATATGTTCCCCACTTTGTTCTAAAGGTGGTTTTGAGTTGGTCATCGGGGTGAACCAGAATTTGGTTATACCCTGAAAACCCATCCAAGAAGGACATTAACTCTGAACCTGCCACTGATTGGAGTATCTGCTCCATAGTGGGTAATGGGAAATTATCTTTTAGACTTGCCTTATTTAAGTTCCTGAAATCAATACAAATCCTTATGTCGCCATTCTTCTTTCTGACTGGTACCATATTGGAGACCCAATTCGAGTGTCGTACGGGAAAAATAATCTTAGCTTTCAAGAGTTTGTTGAGTTCCGATTTTATCTGACCCTCTAGGTTTGGATGTATTTTTCTCAACTTTTGTTGAATTGGTTTCTGCTCGGGAAGCATTGGAATAGTGTGCTGAATAATAGATGTGTCATATGTTTTTAGATCATCATATCTCCAAGCAAAAACATGTTTATTTTTTTGTAACAGACTAATAAATGCTTCCTTTTCCTCTATAGAAAGTCCCAATCCTAAATTAATGTTTTGAGGATTTTGTTCAGTGCCAAGGTTTATTAATTCAAACCTTAAGGTAGAGCTCTGAAGCTTTGTATTAGATACAGGTTTGAACCTGTCTTTAATATCATAAAGGTCTTCAAGTTTCACTACGCGCTTAGGGATTGAATTTTCTTCATGTTTTCCTTGTATTTGAGTATCATTCTCATCTTCCTCAATGATTTGATTGTCATAGGATTTTTCAGAGGTCAGAAATTGTAAAATGTTTTCATCGTGGTTAAACACTCTTCAATTGGTTACATTATCTGGAATGGATGGCCTAAAAAGTAATTCTACTGAAAACCTATCTGGACTATAGTCTTCGGAAGGGAGTAGCTTGGAAGCAACATTGGCCAGCAAATCAGCTGCGGAGTTCTGTGCCTTAGGAATGGAAGATATATTGAATGCTAAAAAATGGGAGGTGAGTTCTTGTACCAGCGATTGATAATGCTTGAGATGGTTCGAAAGACAATGGATTGTATTCCTTACCTGCTTGACAATAATTTCAGAGTCGCCAAAGACCTTTAAGTACTGAACTTTGAGTCCGATTGCTTTGTATAGTCCTTGGACAAGTGCTTCGTACTCGGTTGTGTTATTAGTGCATTCAAATTGTAATCTACAGGACAACATTGTTTTTTCTCCTTGTGGGGTGACCAAAATGCATCCTGCTCCTGATCCTTTGCTGGACTTAGATCCATCAAAATATAAAGACCAAAATAATGAATTATCTATAGTTTTTGTTACAACATTCTCAGTCACATTAACGCATTTAGACCTGTCGGTCTGTAAAATTTTTTCGATCTGTGATGCGAAATTATCGACTGAGAAAGGGGATGGCTGGGTAATATAATTGCCGAAAAATGACTCTGAAGAATAGTTTCCTAAGATATTATTGTTGAATGTGACTGGCTGATTTTCTTGTTCAAATTCTGTAACAGTGTGGGTCATATGTTTCTCTCGATCAATCTTTATTTGATTGGGCTTGCCCTTATAGGGGAGCCACATATGTGACCAATCGGTGGAGATATACCCATGGAGTTTTTCTGACCAATCCCTGCTTAAAATCAACCCATAGAATTCAGGTATATCGACGACTAGATATCAATCCTTTGGAAATTCTTGGATCTGCCGATAACCTGATTGTTACAAAGTTTATTTCTCCTAGAACTTGAACTTTAGTTCTATCTAACTGCACGATGTGAATAGAAGACTTCTGGGGTTCTATATTTAGTTTGGAGCAAACCGAAGTAGGCATTATATTCGAAGATGCCCCAGAATCAATTAAGCAATTGTGCAAATTTCGATTATAAATTTCATAAGTCAGGAGGAAAGGGGGGGGTATGGGAGTTTGATCTATCTCCAATCAGAATTGTGTCGGTTGCCTCAACTCTACTAGCAGGGGGTTGTCCTGAGTCACTTGCAGCTTTAGTGGTGGGAAGAGGTGAAGAAGGGACAGTGTTAAATTCTTTGAGTAGTAATTTTTGCTGATGTTTTAATTTACTAAGTTCAAACATGGTGATGTTTGCCTTAGTTTTCTTCATGTCATCGACAATGTTGTAATCCATCGAATCAGAAACTACCAAAGTTTTAGATGGTGAAGGTGTAGTAGAAGATGATGGCTGATTGTTAGATACTATTGCGGTTGGCTTTCTAACGGGTACCTTTTCCTTTACGGTGTTGGTTCTAGCGCTCCTTTTCTTTGGATTAGCTTGAATAGGTTCGGGAGTACCTTTACTCCTTGTAGTGACAGGAAAGGCTTCTTGTTCGGCATCGGTATCAGAATTAGGGAGTATAAAGTCCCACATTCCATGACATTCAACTACTTCCTCTTCTTCTCCTTCAGATGGTATAACTGTTTCTTCCTCTTCTTCTTCCTCGGGATCCGAGTCTGCATATGATATAACATTAGGAGGTTTGGACTCGGGTTTCTTGAAATTCCTATATGGTTTCTTCGTTGAGGATTCTGATACTTGTTTCTTGATTTCAACCATTTCGTTCGACATAGTTTTAAGGACCTTTTGGAGGCCCTCCATGTCATATGGATCCTTAGTGTTCTTTTTCTTAGAGTCATCTTTAAAGGACACTTTTTTAGATTTTCTTTCTTCAAGGCAGTTTTCTTTTCTAAGGCGATTACACTTTTTTCTACAGCGAGTGCTTCCTTCATGTTTTCAGCTAATGTGGGTTGTTTGGCCCTATCAACAAATATGGAAATGTTTGAAGGCAAAGCAGTGATATACCACTTGCTTCTAACTTGTTCGCTTGGCTTATCATCAGTGGGGATCTTGT
>APFE031182771.1:2887-35025 GCA_000404065.3 Pinus taeda
GATTTGCAGGTAAAACAAGTATAATCAACTCCACTCATGACTGACAACACCTCTGCAATAAAGTTGGCCAAGAACCCAAAGTTCCATGATCGTACAAAGCACATCAATACTAAATATCATCTGATCCGACATCATGTTGAGGCCAAAACAATCCATCTCCGTCATTGTTCCACAAATGAGCAAATTGCAGACATCTTTACCAAAGCGCTTGGAAGAGAAAAGCTTGAAAGATTCAAAATGATGCTTGGACTCACCAACATCCCTTCAGATTAAGGGGGGGAATGTTGACACCTAATCCTCAACGATTGGGAGAATTTGAATGTGAACAATCATTAAGAAGATGAACTGAACGATCACATTCATGTATATAACAAATAGCTACCTAATGGAATAAATGAATCAGTTGTTCTGGAGTTACTCCTGGCCTGACAAAGATTGCTATCTGCTGATCCTTTTGAAAAGCCTGGTTGATGAAGATATTTGTCCAAACGATAGTACCAATCCCTTGGAGCTTGTTTAAGACCATAGAGAGCCTTTTTTAGTCTGCATACATGATTTGGATCATTCTCAAGAATGAAACCATCTGGCTGCTCAATGTACACTTCTTCTTCTAAGTCCCCATTCAGAAAGGTTGATTTCACGTCCATTTGAAATACTTTGAACTTCTGAAAACTTGAGAGAGCAAGGAACATTCGGATGGCTTCAAGTCTAGCAACAGGAGCAAAAGTTTCTTCAAAATCTATTCCTTCTTGTTGAGCATTACCCTTTGCAAAACAAAGTCTGCCTTGTTTCTAATAACTCCCCATTTTCAATTCAATTGTTCTTAAAGATCCATTTTGTCCTATGACCATTCTTATTCTTTTGGTCTAGAACCAACTCAACGTGTTGTTCTTTTCGATTTGTTCAAGTTCTTCATCCATTGCCTTGACCCAACATTCATCTTTGCAAGCTTCTCTTACATTTTGTAGTTCAGTGGAGGAGAGTAATGCCAAATAGCTTGAAGCTTCTGCAATTGTTCTTCTTGTTTGTATGCCAGCCTCCTTTTGCCCTAAAATTTGTGATTCAGGATGATTCTTTTGAACATACCTAGAAGGAGTATTTTCTTCTATCCTTATCTGTTCCTCTGGCTCCTCATGGGTTTCTTCTTCATGGGTCTCTTCTTCATCATCAGTTTGATTTGGAGAGTAGTCTTCATCTTCTTCAATATCTTCATGATTTACTTGCCTAGGGATGTATCTTTTTTCATCAACCACTACATCAATGCTGTCAACAATTCTTCCAAGTCTTTTATTATAACACTTATATGCTTTGATGTAGGGAGAATAACCAAGGAGAATGCCTTCATCAGCTCTAGGTTCAAGTTTTCCAAGTTGTTCATCAGTATTCTTAATATAGCATTTGCTCCCAAAAATTTTGAAATGCTTTACTGAAGGAGTCTCACCATACCAGAGCTCATGCGGAGTTTGAGTGCTGTTCACTCGGACATTTGTTTTGTTGAGAAAACCGCAGCATATGCAGCTTCACCCCAGAAGGTTGCGGGAGTTCTAGACTCATCAAGCATAGCTCGAGCCATTTGTTGGACTGTTCTGTTCATCCTTTCCACCACTCCATTTGCTGAGGAGTCCTAGCTGTAGAGAATTCCCTTCTTATTCCATGTTCTTCACAGAAATCAAAAAATTCATTTGAGGTAAACTCCCCACCTCTGTCTGACCTGAGGCACTTTATTTTGTAATCTGATTCATTTTCAACCAGGGCTTTGAAGGATTGGAATTTTTCGAATGCTTCGTCCTTGTGCTTCATAAGTCTTAACCAAGCCATCTCGGAGAAGTCGTCAATGAATAATATAAAGTATTCTTCTCCTCGAGGTGACCTTGTCCTAAATGGACCACATACATCTATATGGACTAGCTCAAGAGGCCTGCTGGCTGATCCTTCCTTCTCAGGGAAGTTAGTTTTGGTTTGCTTACCAAACTGAAATGATTTGCATATGGTGTTGTCTGGAATTTTGATGTCTGGAAGACCACGAACTGACTGGTATTTGCATGCTTTCCTTATTTGTGAAAAGCTTAGATGCGCCAACCTCCAATGCCATAACCAATGTTCATCATTCTTACTCAAATAACATTGTTGTTCTCCTTCTTCAAATATGTATGGATTATTTGGAGTTCTTCTGCCTTTGATTACTGTTCTTCCTGTATCAAGATCACGAACACTACACCCATCTGATCGAAATATTACCTCGGTTCCATTATCACACATCTGACTGACACTCAATAGATTATGCTTCAAGCCATCAACATACAAAACATTTCCAGCTTTGACCTTTTCTTTCAACTGAGCAGTGCCTTTTCCTTTTATGGCTGCAAGGATATCATTTCCAAAAGAAACTTTCTTTCCCTTTTCTAAAGCAGTATATGATTCAAGTTTTTCTTTATCACCTGTCACATGCTTCGAAAATCCGTTGTCGATGTACCATTGATTTTCCTGTCCTTCTGCATATAAAGCTATCCCACATCTTTCTGGTTGTGGTTCCTTCATTTTCCATGTTCTGGTACTCGAGGTTTGTTCCTTCTGATTTGTCTTCCAAAACCTGCTCCTGCATTCAGAATCTTCATGACCAAAGTTATTACAAATAGAACATTCAATTTCATTTTCAAGGGCGGAAAAGTTGTTATAGGTCCTTTTTGTGATTCCAGTCATACTTCTTTGCTTTTGAGCTTCTCTAGTCATGATTGTCTTATAGGCAACACATTGAGCTGCTTTGTGGCCAAAGTTATGGCAAGAGAAACATTGACCATTGAAGAAACTCCTCCGATTATCAAATCTGCTTGCCGAATGATTGTAGTTTCGATTGTCATCCATTCTTGAAGAAAACTGGGAAGATTTTACCTGAGGTTGGTTGTAGTTTCTGTTTGTCCTTAAGGTAGCTTGCCCCCGATTTTCTTGATGGTCTTTGTTCGTTCTTGATGAAGACTGTCCCTGATTTACCTGATGATTTCTATTAGGCTTTAGCTCACTCCTTTTTGCTGCATCAAGATAACTTTTGGAGGTGGAAGCTTGGGATGTTTCACCATTATACCCCAGACCTGTCTTGATTAGAGGGGAACGCTGCACATTGATAATCTCATCCAGAGTTTCAGATCCTTTAACAAATTTAAGATTAAGGGCCTTTGTTTTCTCAATTTCTTTTCTAAAGCCAACAATTTCACATTCTAACTTCTCAAGAAGTTTTTCTTTCTCATCAAGTTGAAATTGCAGAGTATCAAAGATCACATTCTTTTCTTCTAAACATGTTTTGAGTCTAGAAATCCCTTCATAAAAACCATCCACATCTATAGCATCCAAGTAATCATCATCTTCAAAGGCCATTAAAAGTTTATAGTGATTACCTCGTTCATCTTCATTGCTATTTGATAGACCATCACTATCTTCATGACTGTAATAGCTTCTCTTATTTGCATTTTGTTTCTTGTTCCATCTAACAGATTCCTTCCCCTTGTCAATCTTATCCTTGTGAGGACATTTGGTAGCATAGTGACCTACTCTTCCACAAGCAAAACATTTGAAAGGTAACTTACCTCTGAATCTTCCAGTACCCCGTTGAAGATTTCTGACAAAATTTGATTATTCTTCTTCTTCTGACACGTGTCCTGACTCATAGTACTCTCCTTTGCCTGAAGCCTTGAAGGCAGCTACTCTCCTGTCTGACGGACCTCCTTTCCTCATTTCATAAGCAGTTAGAATTCTGTGCAACTGTGACATTTTAAGATTTTGTAGATTCTCCTTTTCTTCTATAGCAGAAACTTTAGATTCAAATCTAGAGGACAAAGATCTTAAAACTTTTTCAACCACAACAACCTCTTTTATTTCCTCACCCAAATTTTTCATACAATTAACAATCTCATCTACGCGAAGAAAATAATTAGCCACACTTTCATCATTATACATCTTGAGATTTTCATACTGAATCCTGAGGGTTTGAAGTTTTGCCCGTTTTACCTGATCATCTCCTTCATAGCTCAGAACAATCTTGTCCGATATCTCTTTTGCAGATTTAAACTGCATTACCTTGACAAATTCTGATTGAGATAGGCATCCTAATAGAGTATTGTCCGCCTTTGCATTTGTTTCATATTTCTTCTTCTCAGCCGGATCTGTAGGAGTTGCTGATGGAAAAGTATACCCTGTATCTATGATATCCCATAATTCTGTACCAAGAGATTGAAGATAGGCTAACTCTTACCTTCCAATACATGAAGTTTGTCCCATCAAAAATCCGTGGCCTGATTGATGCTTCCCTCTCGTAATTGCTCATGATGATAGATCTTCCTTCAAGCGATCAAGTTTCTTTTGAAGGACCTGCTCTGATACCAATTGTTGGAAATAATACTGAGAGGGGGGGTGAATCAGTATTATTAAGTCAAATATTCCTTTTTCAAAACAAATGATATACGCTACTTCAGATAGATAAACCCGCGTATATACGCAACTACGCAGAAGGAAACTCGCGTATACAAAGCTAACTTTTAATTTTCTTTATCTTGAAGATGATTGTTAATCTGTGTTGCAGAATCAAATAACCAGTAACCAGAGACAGTAAAATAGAGCAGAAAGACAATCACACACAAGAACACAAGATATAAGGTGGAAACCCAATGTGGGTGAAAACCACCTGCTGCAATTCGTCTCTATCTTCTTTTATATTAGAAACTTCTTTTACAATGTACTGGTGTAGTCCTTTACTAGTACATAGGCTACAACCTGCAGAGAGCTGCAACCCTCTCTCGTTCTCCAGCTTCTCCTGGAAGGGAGCTACAACCCCCTTTAGCTCTTGCACTAGCCAAGATACTAGTACGTAGGTGCTGGCCTACATAAGGCTACAACCTTCTCTTTCTTCCAGGGACCACGTTTCATAAATTTTCAGACTGAATCCATAAACATCAATCAATCATCAAGAATCAACCAATATCCTTTCCACCAATTAGATCTGAATCAAGTAGATACTTCTCTGACAGCTGTACCTAAAACACAGTACCAGAAACCACACACCAAAGACTGAACCCAGAACACAGCAGCAATAAACAGAAGCAACTAGATCACAACTTAAAGCATATATGCTATTTCAAAAACCTGAAACATGCGTGCATACACTTCTGTGCTTGGAACAATCTGCGTATACGCCGTTTTCATTCACTGAACTAACGTGTATACGCGCCTTTGCTTCACTGGACCTGCGTACAGATCTATAAAGAATAATTCACACTTTCAGATATTCAAACACTAATTAACCCAGATTATCAGTGTTATAGATCAAGCAAGCGCCACATATACCAAACCAGAATCATACAAAGATACTATCATTCAAGCTTAAAGATTATGACCCATCAATAGAACTTATCATTCTCTTTGCGCTAAGGTTCCTCCTTTATTCAGATCCAGATCTGCACCATAACCCAATTACCAGTATTCCAGATCTACCACTTTATCAGATATTCAATAGTAATTCCGATTATCATTTGCCACAAGATCTCTTTCCTCTTTTATAGTCTTAGGCCTTCCACAATACCACGGTCCAAAACCATAACATTTCAATACCATGAACCCAAAACTAGGGATCAACACATCCGATGAGACGCCATGGTCCAAAACCATAGGTTCAAAGACTAACTACCATGGACCAAGAGTAGGTTCCTCAACATATATGCGCTTTTGTAACATATAACCCGCGTGTATACGTGTCTTCGTCTAGATGAACCTGCGTATATGTCTTTTTCTTCTTTCTGAGTGCCTGAACTGAGATCTGTCACCAAGGTGAGTTGCCATCAAGGACAACACCAGAGCCATAGCATCAAACCTATGCCATAATGGCAACAATAAGTTCGCACATCATATAAACAATAGAAATGCAAATTATACCCAACACATTCAACGTTCAGAATAGGAAAAAGATACACAAAAAAGATAAGAACTTCTCTTTATTACTTCTTCAATCGGTTACAAACTTGACTCACCCTGCGCACTCAGTTGCAGGGGTCCGCACACTTAGATGCGGACTACTAGGTCTCTATGCACTCAGTTGCATAGCCTTATCCTACTCTACGACCTAAAGACTTAACTCTAAACTACAACTAAGACTCAATTTTTCATCTCTGATCCATCAACTTATGATTTACAACTTAGAGCCTCGCTCTATTTATACAATCCTATGGTCTATGGACCATGGGTAGATCTCTAAATTCGACATTACATTACAAAATTGAGGGCAGACAACCCTATGACTCAATTACAACTTTGCGCTCTGCACCCACAAAACACGGAGTCTTTACATCGGATTTAGTCAAAACTTGGTCTTTAAGCCCCAAAACACGCCTTGGGGGATCCTGCGCCCAACAATTTTATTCATTGTAAGATAGCTAAGGATTTAAATAACTTTCTATATCTAGCACCAAAGTGTCAAGTAATGGTTGCAAATGGAGGAACTATAAAGTTTTTAGGGAAGTGCAATAATATAAATCTAACCATAATGGAATAAGTATTGAATAGTCCAATGCTTGTCATTCCAATGGGTGTCACAGATGTCGTAATATGAGTGCAATGGTTTTAATCTTTGGGTACGAAAGCTTTTAATTTTCAAGAACTCTTCTTGAATTTTTTCTCCGAAGGAAAGAAATTAAATTAAGGGGTATCACAAGGAAACCCAGGAAGATAAAAAAGCTATCATGGCATGAAAAATATTTTGAAGAAGGAACAACGAGGGGTAATTGCACAATTATGTTCACTAGATGTTCAAACATCTAAGTCATCCATTTCTCTAGATCCCAAAATAGTTATTGACAATTACTCCAAGGTATTTGGGACTCCTAAAGGTCTCACAACTATTTGTGATCATGATCATCCTATTCACTTGATTCCAGTAAGTGTTTCCTCCAAATATCAGGTCTTACAGATATCCATATGCCCAAAAGAATGAAATTAAACATATGGTTGCAAAAATGCTAAAGGTGGGTATAATTCATCCTAGCCAAAGTTCTTTATCTTCTCCAGTAGTATTGGTGCACAAGAAAGATGGATCATGGCATGTGTGTTCGACTTATAGAGAGCTCAACAAGTGCACTATTAAGGGTAAATTTCCCATTCCTATCATTGATGAATTTCTAGATGAACTACATGGAGCAATTTACTTCACCAAACTAGATCTTCGCTCAAGATATCATCAAATTAGAATGAAGAGATATGACATTCCAAAAACAACATTCAAAACTCATGAAGGTGATTATGAATTTTTAATCATGCATTTTGGCCTTACTAATTCGCCTTCCACATTTCAAGGTTTGATGAATTCCGTTTTCAAACCCTTCTTGAGAATATTTGTGTTAGTATTTTTTGATGATATACTAATCTACAACAAGCATTGGAAAGATCATGTTCAACATGTTGACAGGGTGCTCAAACTATTGGAGGAGAAACAATTGTATGCAAAACTCTCCAAATGTTTCTTTGGGGTACAAGAAGTGAAATATTTGGGTCATATTGTATCTCATGAGGGTGTTAACGTAGAACCTAACAAAATTAAAGCCATAAATGAATGGAAAATCCTACAACCTTAAAGCATCTTTGAGTATTTCTGGGGTTGACTAGGTATTATGCGCAAGTTTGTTAAGAATTATGATAAAATAACAACACTACTAACAACATTACTGAAGAAAGATGCATTTTTTTGGACTCTAGAAGCAACTAAGGACTTTGAACATCTTAAAGAGGCAATGTGCCAAGCTCCAGTCTTAACTACACCAGACTTCACAAAGACATTTATTATGGAATGTGATGCCTCATTAAATGGTTATTTTTTAATGCAAGAAGGAAGACCCATTTCTTTTGAAAACTGGTACTCTAGCCCAAAAACAGGAACTATTACCTCAAAATGGGTACTATAGCCCCAAAACCCCAAAAAAAACATGAAAAAACAACCTAAAAATGAAAAGTGTTATAATCCACTTCTTGTACCCCAAAGAAATATTTGGAGGGTTTTGCATACAATTGTTTCTCCTCCAATAGTTTGAGCACCCTGTCAACATGTTGAACATGATCTTTCCGACACTTGTTTTAGATTAGTATATCATCAAAAAATACTAACACAAATATTCTCAAGAAGGGTTTGAAAATGGAATTCATCAAACCTTGAAATGTGGAAGGCGAATTAGTAAGCCCAAAATACATGATTAAAAATTCATAATCACCTTCATGAGTTTTGAATGTTGTTTTTGGAATGTCTTGCTCATCAAACAGGAACTATTACCTCAAAACGAATACTCTAGCCCAAAAATCCAAAAAAACATGAAAAAACAACATGAAACGAAAAGTGTTACACTGGAATAACCCCTTTTTTTTCGGGGTAAATTTTCACCATTTTTCAAAAATGGAAGTAAAAGCCATTTTTTTTTTATGCAAAAAACACCCTGTAAATGAAAAGTGTTGATGCTGGAATAATGCCATTTTTTCTGGGTAAATTGTCAACATCTTTAAATAAGGACGTTAAAGTTAAAATATCATGAGAAAAACCTTAAAATTCCAAGGATTTTCAAGCATGGTATTACAGACAAAATATCACCTCTATGAAAAGCCAATGGTGTTACTATTTTTTTAAAGAATTATTACCATTTAATTTATATTAATTTATTCTTATTTTAAGTTTATCACATTAATAACAATTTATTAAATATAATGTCTTTTTTTATATAATGTATTAAAGTCACTAGATAGGAAACACTTCGGTTATGATGAATGAACAATTTTACTAAACAAATGAATTTATATGTGATTTTGGAGTGTTTTTACACTCTTTGCATTAAAACATATGTTTTTTTGGAAATTTGTGTAAATATTAGATTTTTAAGATTTGTAAATTATTTTTAAAAAACTATATTTCATTATTAGGAAATATATATATATATATTATATATATAATATTATATAATTTTTTTTTAATTATATAATAATAATAATAATTTAATATTAAGATTATATTTCTTTTGATTAATAAATCGAAAACTAATAAATATATTGAATATTACACACAAAAAAATTGTCATTTCCACAAACCTATCGACCGCAAAGAAAGTACACCATCAACAAAAAAAAATTGTTCTCCTAGACTTATTAGTTATATATACTTTTTATTTTGACATATATATCCAATCAAATATATTGAGAATATGACTTTATAGGTCTCTTTTTTCCCACTTGGTTTTATTTTTCACTTTGTATTCCCGTTTGACTTTATAGGTCTCTTTTCTCGAGCTTGGTTTTATTTTTCATTTTGTATTCCCCTTTGACTTTATAGGTCTCTTTTCTCGGGCTTGGTTTTATTTTTCACTTTGTATTCCCTTTTGACTTATAGGTTTTTAGTTATTTTTCTCAAAAAATAACGTTTCCACTTTTTTTTTAAAACTTTTATTCTAGTTATATATATAATATATTTTCCTTTCTCCATATTGTGCCTAATTTCAAAACTTAAAAAAAATAAAATATAATAATAATAATAAACAAATAAATAAACTAATTGCATATATATTTATTTATTCCAAAGATTAGATTTTCTAGAAATTTATTTTTATCATCTCTATCAGTCATTATATTTTTTATATTCAATCTTGACTAATAAATGATTTTTCTTAGAATAATATTTACTATTTTCTTTGTTTATAATTATTGATATATTCTTGGTAATATATATTTACATATATAATTAAAAATTTGAGTTAAAATTTAATTTAATTGAATTATTTTAAAATTCATTTTCAACTATTTGGTATTTACATTGACAAGCTCGAAGGCTATCTAGAGGAAGCAGGCTGTGATGGCACAATCTTAGTTGGGATAGTCGTCATCCTTCTTCTCTATGTTGACGAAATTGTTCTTCTCGCAAGGTGCCCATCTGATCTTGGGAAGCAACTTAGGCTTCTTAAGGATTTCTACTCTACCATGGGTATGACTGTTAATACTAACAAAACAAAAGTTATGATTGTCAAATCCAAGAAGGACACTTACGCTAATTTTATGTATGACAATAATAACTTGGAGGAAGTGTATTCTTACAAGTACCTAGGAATTGATATTCATCACAAGCTCAACTAGAACCATAACATTGAGAAAAGAATTAATGGGGGGTGGAAAGCTTATTTTGGTCTTAAAAATAATTATAAAACTGCAAACTTAGTAATGTGGGATAAAAAGAAGTTCCTCTTCGAAACTTTAGTCACTCATGTTATCTTATATGGCTGTGAGGTTTGGGTTTGCAACATCTCTAGAGAATCGTAGAGAAAGATTGAGCAAATCCAGAAGCGGATTATAACGTATAACCTGAAAATTAAAAGTAATACACCCTATCCTATTCTCCTTATAGAAGCAGGGCTTTCCCCTATTGAGAGCCTAGCTATGAATCAGTTTCTGTTGTACAAGCACAAACTCAATAACATAAGCGATCATAGACTTCCTAAGCTAGCATTAAATTCCAGCCAAAACCACCTAAGGCTCAAGCGGGGGTGGCATAAAGACACAAGGGCTTGGTTAAAGTATTGGGAGATCAACGAGAATGATGCATTGCAAAACATTAATAACATTAAAGATATTGTTACTTCTAAGTTCAAAGAAAAAATGTGGTGTGAGAAAGATTTAGCAGCCAAAAGAAAATTAAGTTATTATCAGAAGGTCATCAACCCCACCCTAGAAGATAAAAAGTATCTCTCTATTTTAACTAGCTCAAAGAAGAAAATTAATATAGCAAAGATTATAACGAATTCTCATGAGCTCCATAGTGAAACAGGTCGTTGGGCAGTTCCTAAAACACCATGGATGGAAAGGATCTGCCATCTATGTGAGAATAGGAACATTGAGGATGAAAACCACTTCCTCTTAGAGTGCCCCACGTACAACCACATTAGATCTCAGTTTCACAATCTTTGTTACACTACTGACCTTCCTAGCCTTTTACAATGTCAAAATTATAGCGAGCTCGGGAGGCTTCTCTCCAAGATTTTTGAGCATGGGAATAAAATCTTAAATCAAAATAAATAATTTGTTTCTTTAGTTGCGATAGACCAATGTTTGGTCTCAGTGGACATTAACCACCACCACCATCATCATCATCATTATTTCTTCCCCTTTTTCCCTCTCTGTCAAATATAGTCGTTTTCCTTGTAGTTGTTAGAAGGTCTTTTTTCCCTATTTAACTTGGCGCTATGGTTTGATTCTTCATCTTGTCCTAATGATGAACCACACAGGTTGGTTTGAAACACACCTAAATATTCCAATGTGATTTCTTCCAAAAACGTTTCAAATATTCAGAATATGGATCACAAAAGTTTGAATTTATATAATATAAAAACATTGAAAAAATAAAAACTAAAAAAAAAACACAAAAAATTAAAAAATAATGATAAATAAATAAAAATATATACAAAAACACAAAAAACAATTAATTTTGTCCTAAGGATGAACCAAATTTCGACCAATCCTAATGATGTGATTAATTTGAAAGACATCTATCAACAATTAACTTATAGAAGTTAAAAATTTAAACAAAAAATTAAAATAATAAATAATAATTTAAAAAAGGAAATATTTTCAAAAAACATAATAAAAAACAAAAATAAAAAGTATTAAAAAAAAAAAAAAAATTTAAAATTATCTAAAAAAACCATTTTTGAAAAAAAAAACAAAAAAAACATTTAAAAAATTATCCAAAAAAAAAAAAAAACTAGGAGCTGAGGGGTTGAGGAGGTAAAAATGACAAGGTTAAATAAAAGTTTTTTTGTTTTTAATTGAATAAAAAAATTGAAAAAATAACTTTTTTTTTAAGAATTTTATATTAAAAAATGTGACATTTTAATTTTTTGTTGTTTTCCAAAATAAATTATTCTTGCTAATAATTTAAAGTAAAAATAATAAAAAAAGATGTAAAAATAGAGAGCATACAATTTTAAAAAATCAATATATAATATATATAAAACCAAATTTTTAATTTATATATACACCAAATTAAAAATTTGGTATATATATATATATATAATATATATATATATATATAATATATATATATATATATATATATATATAACATTAAAAATAATTAATTAAAACATAAAAAAAAAAAAAAATGAAAACAAAAAAATATGTAAAACAAAAGTAAAAAATTAAATTAGAAAAAAAAATCGTAAATTTTGGGTCCAGCAGCCCCCTAGGGAATCGACTTCCTTGTAAGGACTATACAGAATGTAAGGACTGTACAGAATTTAACAGCGATTGTAAAGACAGTAAAAGATTTCTTAAAATTATCATGAATTTGTGATAAAATTACATAAAATTTTACAAATCTAATTGACAGAATTTGATGAGAGTACATACCTGTTTTCCTGCAGATGAAGAGGCTTCAGAATTTCTCAGCTCACTCCTGTTACCAAAAGACCATAACCTCCCAGCCAAACCAAGTACAATCTGGGTACTCAGTCCAGATTGCTTCTCAATTTCTGCAATCTGTTCCCCTATGCCCAAAAAGTTCAGAACAAGCAAGGCTCCTTCCCACTGTGCTTCTTCCCACTGTCCTCAGATTCTTCGTTCTTCCTCCTTTCTCCCTGTTTTGGTTTTCCCGGTTCAGATCCCCTTAAAAACTCTTTCTACCTCTATATGTATCCTTCCTTGGCAGTGATCGCTTTCTCCACCAGTGATCCCACCGCTTCCATTCATAGTGACACCTTTTCCCTCTATGTAACGTGAGTCATATTCCTTTAAAGGTGTAGTTATCTTATATTTAGGATTTTTTGTTTGTTTGTTTAATATAAATGCCTTGGGTTCATATTAAGTACTTTATTTTGATTTACTTTATCATTTAAATAATTTATTAATATTCTAGGATATATAATTATATAACCATATGTAAAAATTAACTTAATTTTTACATCTATTTCTTTATAACCCTTTTCGCTTTATATTTTTTAAATTTATATCATTGGTATTTGCTCATTAATTATGATGCATTAAGCAATATGTGTTGATGGGTGAAGGTAACTTCTATTTGAAGGAGTGTCATGATATTCAACATTTATAGTTAATTTTAGAATATAAATACTAGTGCAGTGCATGCGATACATGCATATGTAGCTATGATATGCATGCATCGTATGCATACTAATATTCTTGCGCTCTCTATATTAAAGATGATGTTGGGTGTGGAGCCTGATTATCTTCTGTATTCAAAGGTTTCAACCGGATGTATACCCCAAAAAGACTGTACACCCCTCCACAAGGGGGGGTGCGGGAGGGACCTGTTCCCCCCGTGGGGGTCCAGGGGGATAAATCCCCCCCGGCTAGGGGGTTCGAGGGCCAGCGGTCCCTTGGCAGGGGTTCAGGGTCAACGCCCCTGAAGCTAAAAATAGATGTAAAATTTCCTTGTAAAAGTCTAGTAATTTCTAGTCAATCTGGGCCGTTCACTAGGCGGATGATTTGATGGTAGAAGTTATGTTTAATTTATGGTTTTTTGCCCTAGAAGGAAAACCCTCACTATATATGAGGGAATTTTATTGCGTCTATGCATATCACTATTCTGAGTGAGGAAGAGAGAGAAGAGATTGAGAGCGAAGAGGGTGTTACAACGGATCTGTTGTAGGTTGTATCTCTTCGGTTTGCTGGATAATATAATAAAAGAAGGACTAGTTGTTTCTCTGTGGAGGTAGCCCAAACTGGGTGAACCACGTAAATCTTTGTCTCTCTTGTTTTATGCATTTTCCGTGTTTATATTTCTGCAATATTTTATGTGTTCCATTGCTTTTTAATATATAATTTTCTAACAGATGGGTCATTACATTCCCCCACCTAGGGTGTCACATCCCTAAGTCATCATCACACTTGGGTGAGTCCGACACACACGACAGGTACTTTTAACCGACGAGTTGGTAGACAAGTCATTGGGGCATGTTTAACTGATGAGTTGGGCGGGTGCACATAACCAATGAGTTAGGAGGGGCGCACATAACCGACAAGTCATGAGGGGTGCGTTTAACCAACAAGCCGAGGTGAACGCCTTTAATTGACGAGTTGAATGGTGAGCCAACACGAAATTTGACTAAGTGTTGGAAGGCATGAGTCGACTTGGAGATATAGGGGGCGAGCTGGGGAGCGAGGAGTTGGGTGTGCCACTCAAACCCACACTTGGACCCTACATGTTAAAATATGCTAAGGAGGATTGGGTGGCTCGGCTAGGTTACACAAGGCCCCCTCCCCATGACCTAAGTCGCATATACATAGACATAGAGGGCGAGTGGAAGAGGCACCAAGCAAGTGAGTAAGTACGTTTTAGTCACATTGATTGGGTGAGCAAATAAACATACGAGCTGCAGGCATGAGCCCACAAGATGAGCAATGTTAGCGAAGGAGTAGGGCGAGGGTGGCCGTAGGTCAAACGTTGTATTGTTCGAAGGCACAACTTGAAGGAATCGGGTCGCAACATGGGCAAGTCTGCCACAGTGAGAACTAGGTCATGTAGCTGGGTAGACAGGCGTAGAGTGAAGCGCGGGTCATGTGGTTGTGGTTGGGCGGGCCAACACGACCGCAGTGCGAACACACAGCAGAATCGTACGGTGTAGCGGAGGTTGTGTGCAGTGGCGGGTAAAGCACTGTGTGCAGCAAGTTTAACAGTGCCGAGCTTGGGCAAGGCTGAATGGAGCTACGGCTGAATCATGTAACAGGCTGAATAGTCGAGCAACAAATTCAATTTTTGTATATTATTTAATCTCTGGTTGAGTATTACTCTCGGTGCAATGTAAAAACAACAAACTGGTATTTACATATGATATTTATACCATAAATGTGTCTGGTGCAATTTTTATGTTGTGATGAATGTTTAAGTAATTCCACACTTAAATTAAATAAAATAATGAAATATGGATGTTGTAGGCATAGTTCGGGAAATGACAAAGAAACCAAGATGTTTAGGCATTTGGCCGGTGCCACACGTAGCCCAATTCGAGAAAACAGAATTGGGGGCGTGACAGATGGTATCAGAGGTAAAACGATAGCAAGATGTAGAGACTAGGTATATATGTAGTCTAAAGTCTTGGAAAAGAAATCTTGGATTCATAGTTTGGGGTTTCTTGACTTGGAAGTTCATGGTTAAACTATCCAAGCATTGGTGGACATGGGTGCCACACACAACTTCATGACAACAAGATTAGTAGGATAAGTTGGGCTATAGATTATTCCATCTAATGTGGAAGTCAAGGCAGTTTATTCGAAGGTTAAGGTGTCGGGATTGGCAAATGAAGTGTCAATTCGAATTGGATATTAGCAGGGTTGATTTGACTTCACGTGATGGAGATGAACAACCTTGACATGATATTGGGGTAGGATTTTCTGAAGGGCAATAAGGCAATTATTGTCCTATTTTGCGATGAGATTATGTTGATTGGAGGCTCACAAACTTGGACTTTCCCTACTCATAAGAAAGGGAAGGAAGTTTAGGTGCAACATGTTTCTGCAGTAAGCTTGGAGAAAGTTATGTGGGAGTCAGATGTGGAGACATATGCGATAGTCATCAGGGAGGTTGATAGCGATGATGGAGTGGGGATGCCTGTTCTAACTGAAATTTCCGATGTATTGGACAAATATGTAGATTTGATGCTTAATGAGCTACTGAAAGCACTTCCACCAAGGCGTGTAGTGTACCATAGCAATGAGCTAGAGACAGGGAAGCAACCTCCGACAAAAGCTCCTTATCGATTATTAGAACCAGAGTTGGAGGAATTGAAATGATAGTTGAAGGACTTGACTGATATAGGTTTCATAAGACCTTCAAGGTTCCCATATGGAACTCCAGTATTGTTCCAGCGAAAGAAGGATACAAATGAACTACGGATGTGTTGTGATTATCGTTCTCTTAACAAGCAAACGATAAAGAACAAGTATGATTTTCCATTAGTTGTAGATTGCTTCAACAAGCTTGCGAAGTCCCAAGAGTTTTCCAAGATAGACTTGAGGCATGGGTATTATCAGGTGTGGATAGTGGAAGGAGACAAGAGGAAAAATGCGATTGTGACAATGTATGAGAGTTTTGAGTTCCTTATTATTCCTTTCAGGTTGTGTAACACTCCTGCCACATTTTTGCACTTTGATGAATGATGTACTACATCCATATTTGGATTTGTTCGTAGTAGTATACTTAGACGATATCGTGATATACAGTGATAACATGGAGGATCATAAGAAACACTTGGATTTGGTGTTTGAGGCACTGAAGAAGAATCAATTGTACTTGAAGAAGTTGAAGTGTATATTTTCCCAAACAAAGATTCCATTCCTTGGACACATTGTAGGCCAAGGGCACATACAGATGGAGTCGAGCAGAGTGAAGGCGATAGAGGATTGGGCCGAACTGAAGAATTTCCATGATATCGGGGTGTTTTTGAGGATGACTAACTGCAAGCAGAAGTTTGTAGAGGGTACTGCAAGGTGACATTGTCACTGACAGACCTTTTAAAGAAGGATAAATGGTGGAATTGGATGGAGAAATGTCATATAATAGTTGAAGACTTGAAGAAGAGGATGGTTACAACACCGATACTGAAGTTACCTGACTTCGAGAGACAGTTTGGGGTACACACATATGCTTCAGATTTTACGATAGGAGGAGTTCTTATGCATGATGGGCATCCGATGGCATATGAGAGTCAAAAGTTGTTGGACAGGGAATAGAGGTATCCAATTCATGAGAAGGAGATGATTGCGATCATCCACTATTTACAGGTATGGAGGCATTACTTGATTGGGAAGCCTTTTGTTGTCAAAACTAACAACGTTGCAACAAGTTATTTTGCATCACAACCAAAGCTTTCAGAAAAGCAAGCTCGTTGGCAAGACTTCTTGGCAGAGTTCGACATGACTATTGAGTACAGACCGAGTAGACTCAATGCAGTTGCAAATGCCCTCAGTAGGAAGGGACATTTAGCTGCACTTAAGGAGGAAGAAGACAGAGCAACACGAAGTAGGAGTCAGGTACAGATGACTAATGAGATGCAGAATGAGCTTCGGGAAAGCATTGAGACTGATACTCAAGCACATAGCATTGTGAAGCAGGTGAAGGAGGGAAGGACACCAAGGTTTTTTCTACGGGATGGACTCTTGTTCTTTGGGAACCAACTTTACATTCTGAAGTCATCAGGGCTTAGGAGATACCTTTTGAAGGAGTGCCACGATTCTCCATGGGCTGGCTACCTAGGGCAATGTCGTTCTTTGACAATGTTGGAGAGAGGGTACTTTTGGGAGAAGATGCGGGAGGATGTAGAGGAGTATGTACTACATGCATTATTTGTCAGCAGGACAAATAGGAAAACCAAAGGTAGGGAGGACTGTTGCAGCCTTTACCGATTCCAGAGAGACCATGGATGAGTGTTTCGATAGACTTCATTACTCAGTTACCATAGGTACGGGGGTATAATGCGATTATGGTTGTGGTTGATCGTTTTTCCAAGTATGCCATCTTCATTTTGACGAAGATACCATGTGGGATGATATGCCTACTAAGCTATTCTTAAAACATGTTGTGAAGTATTGGGGGATGCCATTGAGTATTGTGTCGGACTGAGATCCACAATTTATAGGCAGATTTTGGACCACTTTGTTCAAGTTGGTTGGGACAGAGTTGCTGCAGAGTTCGAGTTACCATCCGCAGATAGATGGGTAGACTGAACGAATTAATACACTGCTGGATAACTACTTGAGACATTATGTGATGGCTGATTAGAAGAATTGGCCTAAACTCTTGGATGTGGCTCAATTTAGCTACAATACGCAAAAGAGTTTCGCAACCAGGTATATTCCATTTGAGTTGGTGAATGGACAGATGATAGTTGCTCCACACACTGTATTATTGAGAGGTTTCTTGAGGAGTCCACATGTGAAGAGATTCATGACAACATGGAAGGAGACCTTGGAGTTAGCACATGTGCACTTGCATGAAGCTATAAGGAGGATGAAGAAATGGGCAGAGAAGGATAGACAGGACGCACACTTCAGTGTTGGGGATATGATTTTTCTCAGGATTACTGGGGATTAGTTTTAGCCACTGAAAGGGACTACGAGATATTTGACAAGGAAGTATGACGGGCCATTCTGGGTAAAGAAGCGAGTGGGAGAAGTTGCATATGAGTTGGAGCTTTCGAACCACGTGTTCAAAACATCATGTATTCCAAATGAGTCAGCTCAAGAGATGTCGACTTGATGCACACCATCCAGAAGGGACGGAACCACCGAGGGTACCGGCCATGATTGTAGATAGACCAAACCTTGTTTTGGAGAAGATTATGGATCTTTGAACTACAGGTCTTGGGAGTAACATGCGACGGGAATTCTTCATTAAATGGAAGAATGCACCAGAGGAGAGTAGCTAGGAGACAAAGGTTTCACTATGGTATGGAGGAAGGAAATTACAGAGTATGACAAGAAGTTGAGAGGAGTAACTGGATTGCTGAGGACGACAATGACTTCTGGTGGGGGGGGATGTCACGCCCCTGAGTCATCATCGCACTTGGGCGAGTCAGGCGTGCACGACGGGCGCGTTTAGCTGACGAGTTAGCGGATGAGTCGTCGGGGCACGTTTAACCGACAAGTTGGGCAGACACACATAAATGACGAGTTAGGAGGGGCACACATAATTGATGAGTCATGAAGGGTGCATTTAACTGACGAGCTGGGCGAATACCTTTAATTGACAAGTTGAAGGGTGAGCCAACACGAAATTTGACTAAGTGTTGGAAGCTGCGAGTCGACTTGGAGATATAGGGGACGATCTGGGTGCACCACTCAAACCCACACTTAGAGCCAGCGTGTTAAAATATGCTAAGGAGAATTGGGTGGGTCGGCTGGGTTACACCAAGCCCCCTCCCCACAACCTAAGTCGCATATACATAGACATGAAGGGTGAGTGGAAGAGGCATCAAGCAAGTGAGCAAGTATGTCTTAGTCGCATTGCTTGCGTGGGTGAATAAACATACGAGCTGCAGGCATGAGTCCACAAGACAGGTGGTGTTAGTGAAGGAGCAAGGTGAGGTTGACCGCAACTCGACCCATCGTATTGTTCGAAGGCACATCTTGAAGGAATCGGGTCACAACATGGGCAAGTTTATCGCAGGTCGCAGCGTGGGCAGGTCTGCCGCTGGGAGAACCAGGTCGGGTAGCTTGGCAGACAGGCATAAAGTGGGCCGCAGGTCGTGTGGCTACGGTTGGGTGGGCCAACACAACCACAACACAGACACACAACAAAATCGCATGGTGTAGTGGAGGTTGTGTGTGGTGGCAAGTATAACACCATGTGGGGTGAGTTGAGCAGTGCAGAGTGTGGGCAAGGCTGAACGGTGTTGCGGCCGAGTCATGCAGCAGGCTGACTGGACGAGAAGCAAATTCAGTTTTTGTATGTTATTTAATCTCCGATTGAGTATTACTCTCGGTGCAATGTAAAAACAACAAACTAATATTTATATTTGATATTTATACCATAAATGTGTTTGGTGCAATGTTTATGTTGTGATGAATGTTTAAGTAATTCCAAACTTAAAATTAAATAAAATGATGAAAGATGAATGTTGTAGGCGTAGTTCGGGAAATGACAAAGAAACCAAGATGTTGAGACATTTGGCCAGTGCTTCATGTAGCCCAATTCAGGAAAAAAGAATTAGGGGCGTGACACAGGGGGACATCGGGCCTGGCCCTAGGCGGGTGGGGAGCTGTGGGGAATCGATTTCTGCTGCCCAAGGGACTGTGGGGCTGGCCCTGGGTAAACCGAGAGAAGCTCCCAGCTTGCCCAGGGCTAGGCCCCGTGGCCCCCTGGGCGGGCAGGGAGTTACCGGACCCCATCTTCTGATTTTTTTTATTTTTTATTTTATTTTTTTTAATTGTTTATATATATATGTGTGTGTGTTTTTTTAGATTGGATGTTCTATTTTTTTAACATTTTTTTGGTTATTTTTACTTTAAATCTTATTTGAATCAGTTTTTTAGGAAAAATTACTTATAATGTCCTCATCTTTGAATATTAAATTCATAAACAATTCATAAAAATTGTTATTTTTTGAATTTTTTTATTCATTTTTTTCATAAAAATATTTTATTTAACATGACGTTTTGAGCAAAAAAGTCTTGAAATACATATTTTTTAATTATATCTATATGCAAAATGTGTATTTTTTGTCAAGTGTTTAAAATTGTTATTTTTTAGTGACAATTATTTTATGTGTATTGAAGTATTAATCAATCGTATATAAATATATAGAAAATCCTAACCTCAAAATATTAATGTCATTATTTTTTTCAAACTTTGCAAAACAAATTAAAAACTTCTTTATAACAAAACATTGCAAAAAAAACAAAAAACACATATTTGAAAAACCCTTAAAAAATAGACATCCTAGGACGGAAAACAAGAAGATGAATAAGGCAACTTGAGAAATGGTAAAATAATCAACATTTAAAAAAATTATTCACACTTAATATATTAGAAAATTTGAAGTGTAAAAAATAAGCCCCCTAAAAAAAAGGAATTGATGCTGCATCAAAACTTTTCAAAATCAATATGAAAATCACTAACATTAAAAAAAAAATGTTCACACTTGATACATAAGAAAATTTAAAGTGCCAAAAATATGCTAAAAAAAAAAGTTATTATGAATAACCACTTTTCAAAATAGAGTGTTTTTTTTGCTACCTAAGAAAATAGGTATTAGGTAATTTTCTCATTTAATGAATTCCATTTTCAAACACTTCTTGAGAATATTTGTGTTAGTATTTTTTGATGATATACTAATCTACAACAAAAGTTGGAAAGATCATGTTCAACATGTTGACAGGGCACTCAAACTATTGGAGGAGAAACAATTGTATGCAAAAGCCTCCAAATGTTTCTTTGGGGTACATGAAGTGGAATATTTGGGTCATATTGTATCTCATGAGGGTATTAAGGTAGAACCTAACAAAATTAAGACCATAAAGGATGGAAAAATCCGACAACCTTAAAGCATCTTTGAGGATTTCTCAGGTTGATAGGGTATTATGCGCAAGTTTGTTAAGAATTATGATAAAATAACAACACCACTAACAACATTACTGAAGAAAGATGCATTTTTTTGGACTCTAGAAACAACTAAGGACTTTGAACATCTTAAAAAGGCAATGTGCCAAGCTCTAGTCTTAACTACACCAAATTTCACAAAAACAATTACTGTGGAATGTGATGCATCAGTAAATGGTTGTTGTTTTAATGCAAGAAGGAAGACCCATTGCTTTTGAAAATTGTCCAATCAAGGGAAAATATTTATGCAAACCAATTTATGAGAAGGAAATGTTAGCAATAATACACACTTTAAAGAAATGGCGCCCTTATCTAATGGGAAGACACTTCAAGGTAAAAACATATCATAATAATCTTAAATACTTCTTAGAACAAAGATTATCTTCAGAAGAGCATACAAAATGGGTCACAAAGATGTTGGGTTATGACTTTGAAATCATCTACAAAAAATGGAAGCAAAATGTTGTTGCAAATGCACTCTTGAAAAGGGATGAGGATGTTGAAGCATTTCTCTGTGCCATTTCTATTATCCAACCTAATTGGATAACTAAAGCAAGGGATGAATGGAAAAATGACAAAAAAGTATAAACAATCATCAAAGAAGTATAGATAGTCATTCAAAATTTGTAGCAAGATATTAGTGCATCTAATACATTTATTTGGAAAAATGATTCATTATGGTACAAATATTGCTTATACCTATGTAAGAACTCCCAACTCAAGCAAAAGGTTCTTTTGGAATTGCAGGCCTGTCTTATAGGAGAGCACTCAAGATTTTAAAAAACTTACCATATGGTCAAAAAAGATTTTTTTGGGATGACATTAAATATGATATTCAAAAGTTTGTGGCAGAATGTTTGGTTTGCGAACAAAATAAAGTGGAGACAATTAAGACACTAGGTCTTTTAATCAACATTGGGAGGAACTCTCAATATATTTTATCATAGGTTTACCCAAGTCAGAAGGAAATAGTGTCACAATGGTGGTTGTTGATAGACTTACCAAGTATGCACACTTTCGTGCACTATCTCATCCTTTCAAAGCCATTATAGTCGCTACCACATTTGTTGAAACAATTCAAAAGCTACATGGAAACCTAAAGAATGTTGTAAGTGAGAAAGGTCCCATTTTTAGTGGAAATTTTTGGACATAATTATTTTCTTGTCTTGGTACTCAATTAGCTCATAACTCATCTTATCATCCTCAATCTAATGGGAAAACTGAGATAGTAAACAAATGCTTGGAAATATATCTTCATTTCTTTGTATTTGATAAAAAACACAATGGTTCAAGTGGCTACCTTTGGCAGAATGGTGGTATAAAACTTCCTTCCAAACCGCAACAAAAACGACCTCATTTATGGCGCTTTATGGATATCATCCACCATCCATCACATCATCTTTAAGAGACAATTCTAAGGTTTAAGCAATGGAATATCACATTGAACATCAGCAACAAGTTCTCCAACTCTTAAAGGATAACTTGACTCTGGCACAGATTGAATGAAACAATAGGAATATCAACATCACATTGAAATAAGTTTTATGTTGCTGATTGGGTACTTTTACGACTACAACCATACAAACAAATGTCCCTCAAGTAAGCTAAAAAACATAATAAATTATCACTCAAGTACTGTGGCCCTTATAAGGTGTTTTAAAAGATTGGTACTATGGCATATAAGTTGGAGTTGCTTGCATCTTCATGAGTACACCCAATTTTCCATGTTTCATGCTTAAAGGTTATATGTGACAAGCTCTCAGTTCAAATTATATTGTTAGAACTTGACAATGAAGGAAAAACCATATTGAATCTTGAATGAGTCACATAAATAAGAATACGAAAGCTACATAATCAATCAATTTCAGAGTACCTCATAAAGTGGAAGAACTTACTTGTTGAAGATTCTGCATAGGAGGACGAGCAATTCGTACAAACACATCCAAAACTATTGAAGTGTTGAGGACATCACTTTTTGAAGGAGAGGGGCATATTAGGTCCCTGTAACACTAGTGTAGCCCCCATATTGTTATTCTTGTGCCCATGTTAGGTCCCTATAGTACTAGTGTAGCCTACCTTATTGTTATTGTTGTGCCGCATAGAAGCTTAATAATGTTATTGTTGAGCCCTTACATTATTATTATTATGTAGGCCCTAATTATATTTTGACCATTTAGACTTCTATATATACCAAGGAGGTCTTGTCATTTGAATCATCAAATAATTGTTCATTTATGTGATGTAAAAGGAGGTTTACCCCTCAAAGAGACTTATTTTGAAGTTGTTGATCTATCCCTTCTCATGTTTTTTGATCTGGTTACATAACAAACAATATCCCCAGTAGTTATTGTAATAAATTTCAACTTTGAAATTATCATGATAATTTGTAATTATTGAGAAAATTTCCTTAATTATGTGAGATGATGTAAATTGTAGCTTGTTGATATCCAACCCGCTTTAAGATGCGATTTTGGGCTTTCTAAAACCTCATTTTGCAAAAGTTACTAAGGGGGATTGAGCTTTGAGGATATTGTGCCATTTTCCCCTCAAACACACAAGGGGAAATTTGTAGTTTTCATTGCCATCAACTAATTGCTTGTGATGCAGGAGCATCAAGACGTTTTTCTCCATTTGTAAATATGGGGTGTGATAATATTAATTTGTAAATATGGGGTGTGATGATTTTTAATATTTTATTAATTAATTTGAATTAAATAGGAGAAGGTGAGGATTTTGTAAGTATCCTTTTATTAATTAAAAGGATATGAGGAAATTTAATAAATTGAAGGATTTTAGGGATAAAATCCTATCCTTTAGGGATGTTGAGAAATTTAGGGGTTTGTTGAGGATATTAAGAGATTGAGCACTTAATTAAATGATTTTTTTTAAATTGTATAAATAGGAGGGCTTTTTGTGAGAAAAGGACATTAGAGATTGGGAGGTTGAGAGTATGTTTGGATAGCAAGGCTATAAGCCTTCAACAAATTGTAAGGGCCACGCTCATTGAATATTTGGCCACGAAGAAAGTTTGTAAGTATTTATTTGCATTTGTTAATGTAAAAACAATGTGTTTTCAGAATTGTGAAGTTCGATTCATTAAGTGGTGGAATATTTTTGTAGCTAGATTTTAAGTTGAATACAGGTTCCATATAATCTGAAGACATCGAATCGAACGTGGGGTGAATGACTGCTTGTTTTACATGAAAATTAGACTGCACTTTAATTGAAGTCGTGGAGTTAATAAATCGATCTCAATGGATCGATTTCAAAGAGACAGAACTCTGTATAAGTAAATTGCCAGTGAATGTTTGAAAGAGGGCGCTAGTGAATATTTTTGTCAAAGGCTTTGTCTGGAATGTATTTGTTTACCATCTCTAAAATTGCAGAAAGCTGTCACTAGAATGATCAACGCATGGAACATTGTTCACTCTAATTTATATATTGTTAATGAGACCTGGAACAATTACAGACTAGAGTAGTTGTAATAGCAGTTTGCAATTTGTTGAATTGATTATATGGAAGGCGTTATCATTTTAAGAGAAATCTGATTGGACTATTGCAAGAGTTCTGTTTTACCGTCTTTAAAATACAACATGTTGTCTTTGAAAGGAATGGTCTTCACTGGTTTGAATTAAACGCATGGAACGTCAATGAAACACTGGTTGCTTTAATTAAACATAATTGCAAACTGGAGCGACTTGGAGCGTGTAAATACCATACAGGTTGCTTATTGGTAAATCGATGAGGTTTTGAAATAGGTACAGGCTTAATTTCATTCCAAAATCCACCTTGAATTCATTTGCTGTAGAAGCTTTATGTTCAATCGAATTGTTTTATGCGGAGTCGATTGGTAAATCGGATGCAGGGAGTGTGCAACGTGTTGGAAGTTTTAAAACAAGACGTAGAAAGGCATGGAATTTGTTATTGGAGCAGAACATTTATACAACAATTAGCCAGCGTTGGTAATCCAGACTGTGTTTGCAGGTGAAAGTCGATTTGAATGTTTATTAAGTGCAGGTGAAAATCGATTGGTGGAAGTAAGAAGCGTAAGATTCATAAGGGCGCAGAGTATTTTATTGGAAGCTGTTCAGAATTAAATTGAATTTGCATTCTATGGATACTGGAATATGGAGCGAAAGAGTTCTATACAATTGGGAGCAATGACATTGTGCAGACACAAAAATGAAATGCCAGAAGGCGCTGTCCACAAACTGAAGGCGCAATCCAGAGATTATCACAGGAAATTGAATAGGTAAGTTTTGTTGGTAATGGACACATTGTTGAAAACAATGAAATGTTAAGATTTAAAACCAGAAATAATGTGCTGGCAAACGTATGGAATTAAATTATATAAGTTGCCAATTTGAATATACTAGTAAAGGCGCACTGTTTAATGGAACCCAACATGTAAGAAAGAAATTGTAATGGTGGGATCATTGAATGGTAATTGGATTAAGACTGAAAAACAATGCATGTCAAGCTTTGGTTACTGGATTGATTAGTGTTGTCACACTTTTACATCAGAGCAGAATCTGAAGATTGTATTTTATTAATAAAAGGAATTTTAAGTTGATGAATTTACCAGTGACTAAACTAAAAATTTGGGTAAATGTCAAGTGCGCATTTTGAAGCATGGTTATTGCATGATCCTGGGTATTGCAAGCTCTAAGCTTGCGTCATTTTGGTATTAGAGCTTGGCTCTGTTGAAATGAAGAATGTTTGTTTTTCTGAATGAAGACAGAAGGTTTGTTGAACTGGAATATATTTTTGAATGTGTGATGAATGATGAAGTAGCAGATGTGCATGCAGGCAAAGGAGGTCAGATTCTAATCTGACAGTGAAAGCAAACCAGAGTACAGCTGAAGAATTGAGCAGGTATTGTGTGTGGTTAATTTTGATTTGAGTTTTACTGACAAGAAATGAAATGAGAATTGATGATTACAGCAAAGAAGAAACTCAGCAAGGAAGGAATTGTTGCTGACAGCTAAAGTTTGCAGATAAAGCCGGAAGATTGGAAGAGAGAATCAGATTTTAAAATCTGATTAACAGTAGTTGATATCGAGAAATTGTGCAGAGGAAGCAATGAAGATTTGCTGAAATAAAAATTGCAGGAGTGTGAGATTTTGAAGGTAGTTGAAGAGTTTGAAGACACAAGCTGACAGCTAGTGGGAAGAACGGTCCATTTAAAAGTACAGGCAAACGAAAAGACAAGATCAGACTGAGATCTTGAAGGTAAGGTGATCTAGGTTTATTTGAATTTGAAGATTGTAGTCTTTGCATTAAAGCAGAAGTATTTTTGCAACTCCCAAAAGGAAAATCCATAGAAGACATGTTTAAAATTGCTAACAGAAACTGGTGAAAGCATAGGTGTTGCAGAACCTTGAGGAAATCCAATAGAGATTGGATAAGGAAGACAGTTGTGAACACGCAGATGAGTTGAAGCCAGGAAGAGCAAAGAAAAGTGCTCAAAGGAGGTTCTGGAGATAGAGAACCAATTGCTTGCCAAAAGACCAAGTGAGGAGGGCTTGGTGAGGTAAGTGGCAGCAAGATAGGACTTGCTGCTGGAGAGGCTTTAGTACAACTCATAGAAAGTGAGTGAGGAACTCATAGAGATGGAAAGGATGATGACTAGTGACAGTCGTCACAAAGGTTCTGAAATAAACCACAACAGAGGACAAAAGGAGAAGGATGCCAAGGAAATTGGCATACAGAGACAGTTAAGCAAAGAGGAATATGAGAGGGAGAAGGCTGAGATAGCAGTTCAGCTTGAGGTGTTAATGGAGATGTTGCAGAGAAATAAGGAAGACCAGAAGCGTGGTTATGTCATGAGAAAGAAGTTGAGGTGGCAGAGACTACAAGAGAAGTGGAATCATCAGATAAATTTGCAGTTGATAAAGGAACTAAGGGAACTTGAACAGGTTATAGATGCCAGACAGAAGAAAGTGAAGCTCGAAACAGTTGAGCTACAACAAAAGGAAGATGCTGAAGAAGATGTTGAAGTTTCTATATGTTACCCAGAGAGTGGACCATTACTTTTTGGAAGTGATGAAGAGCTAGAGGAGTTGAATCATATGAATGATTCGAAGCAGTCGGAAGATTTGATGACTGAAGCCTTAAACAAGACCGTAAGGTCTTGTGATTTTAAAACTAATGATTTGTGTGCGATTGCAGGTTTGGAAGAAGAAGAAGAACATCTACTGAAGGATGTTAAGGAAGATTTAGCAGAGGAAAAACCATGTGAGGAAATGGAAGATTGTGTAAAATTTCCGAAGTCCACTCTAAGTAAAATCATTGAGCTATATCGAGAATTAGACTTTCAAAGGAAGAAATTGGAAGAAAAGAAGATGAATGTCCATGATAGATTGCTGATGAAGGATGACAAAGCAGTTGTCATAAATGATAATCAGAAAGAAATTGCAGATGATGAGCAAAGGAATGTTGCAGAGGGACAGGAAGTTAGGGAGGCCGCAACATTCATATTAACAGCTAGAGCAACATGTGAGGCAACATTTATAGTAGCAGCCGCAGAAAAGGAGCAATCAAGGGATGGAAACAATCAGCAAACAGAGGACATACTGGACAGAGAAATTGAGTTGATAAGGAAGTTAATGGTAAAAAAATCCCAGAGAAAGACAGCCAAAAGAAAGAAAAGGAACGAAAACAAGAGAATGACAATGAAGGATTGCAAGAGCAGAGCAGGTGGAGCACTACAACACAAAATATGGAAACCTGGAAGACAACAGCAGATGACAACAACAGTGAAGCAATCGACAAGTACAGAAAGATTACAAAATAAAATTTGGGATCCAGGAGGAGATATCCAGACTTATGACCAGGTGGTCATGAATTTTCTTACATGGGGAGTCTGATGCAGGAGCATCAAGACCTTTTTCCCCATTTGTAAATATGGGGTGTGATGATTTTTAATATTTTATTAATTAATTTGAATTAAATAGGAGAAGGTGAGGATTTTGTAAATATCCTTTTATTAATTAAAAGGATATGTGGAAATTTAATAAATTGAAGGATTTTAGGGATAAAAACCTATCCTTTAGGGATGTTGAGAAATTTAGGGGTTTGTTGAGGATTTTAAGAGATTGAGCATTTAATTAAATGATTTTTTTAAATTGTATAAATAGGAGGGCTTTTTGTGAGAAAAAGACATTAGAGATTGGGAGGTTGAGAGTAGGTTTGGATAGCAAGGCTATAAGCCTTCAGCAAATTGTTAGGGCCACACTCATTGAATATTTGGCCACGAAGAAAGTTTGTAAGTATTTATTTGCATTTGTTAATATAAAAACAATGTGTTTTCAGAATTGTGAAGTTCGATTCATTAAGTGGTGGGATATTTTTGTAACTAGATTTTAAGTTGAATACACGCTCCATATAATCTGAAGACATCGAATCGAACGTGGGGTGAATGACTGCTTGTTTTATATGAAAATTAGACTGCACTTTAATTGAAGTCGTGGAGTTAATAAATCGATCTCAATGGATCGATTTCAAAGAGACAGAACTCTGTATAAGTAAATTGCCAGTGAATGTTTGAAAGAGGGTGCTAGTGAATATTTTTGTCAAAGGCTCTGTCTGGAATGTATTTGTTTACCATCTCTAAAATTGCAGAACACTGTCACTAGAATGATCAAAGCATGGAACACTGTTCACTCTAATTTATATATTGTTAATGAGACCTGGAACGATTACAGACTAGAGTAGTTGTAATAGCAGTTTGCAATTTGTTGAATTGATTATATGGAAGGCGTTATCATTTTAAGAGAAATTTGATTGGACTATTGCAAGAGTTCTGTTTTACCGTCTTTAAAATACAGCATGTTGTCTTTGAAAGGAATGGTCTTCACTGGTTTGAATTAAATGCATGGAACGTCAATGAAACACTGGTTGCTTTAATTAAACATAATTGCAAACTGGAGTGACTTGGAGCGTGTAAATACCATACAGGTTGCTTATTGGTAAATCGATGAGCTTTTGAAATAGGTACAGGCTTAATTTCATTCCAAAATCCACCTTGAATTCATTTGCTGTAGAAGCTTTATGTTGAATCGAATTGTTTTATGCGGAGTCGATTGGTAGATCAGATGCAGGGAGTGTGCAACGTGTTGGAAGTTTTAAAACAAGACGCAGAAAGGCATGGAATTTGTTGTTGGAGCAGAACGGTTATACAACAATTAGCCAGCGTTGGTAATCAAGACCGTGTTTGCAGGTGAAAGTCGATTTGAATGTTTATTAAGTGCAGGTGAAAATCGATTGGTGGAAGTAAGAAGCGTAAGCTTCATAAGGGCGCAGAGTATTTTATTGGAAGCTGTTCAGAATTAAATTGAATTTGCATTCTATGGATACTGGAATATGGAGCGAAAGAGTTCTATACAATTGGGAGCAATGACATTGTGCAGACACAAAAATGAAATGCCAGAAGGCGCTGTCCACAAACTGAAGGCGCAATCCAGAGATTATCACAAGAAATTGAACAGGTAAGTTTTGTTGGTAATGGACGCATTGTTGAAAACAGTGAAATGTTAAGATTTAAATCCAGAAATAATGTGTTGGAAAACGTATGGAATTAAATTATATAAGTTTCCAATTTGAATATACTAGTAAAGGCGCACTGTTTAATGGAACCCAACATGTAAGAACGAAATTGTAATGGTGGGATCATTGAATGGTAATTGGATTAAGACTGAAAAACAATGCATGTCAAGCTTTGGTTACTGGATTGAGTAGTGTTGTCACACTTTTACATCAGAGCAAAATCTGAAGATTGTATTTTATTAATAAAAGGAATTTTAAGTTGATGAATTTACCAGTGACTAAACTAAAAATTTGGGTAAATGATGAGTGCGCATTTTGAAGCATGGTTATTGCATGATCCTGGGTATTGCAAGCTCTAAGCTTGCGTCAGCTTGTGAAGTGGGGATTTACTCCAATCTACCATATCCATAATCCTAAGCAAATAGAAAAGTTTATGCCTTTATTCATTTTCAAGATTTAGTACATAGTTTGCAATGTCCATTGTACTTTAAAATTTTAAAATTTTTAGTGAGTGCTCTATAGAATGACAAAGCCATTGGACCCAATGTGGAAGTATGGTGAACCATATGAGGGTCATAATAGAATAAAGTTAAGTTGCAAGATATGTGAAATGAGAATGTTTGGTGGAATCAACTACTTGAAATACCACCTTCACGAAAATCCAAAGGCACGAAGAGGATATTTTCCTTGCAACTATCCTCAAAGAGCTCAATTCTTGATATTGCTATGATGAGATATTAGAGGGAAGAATAGAGGAACCACAAGTTGATAGGGGTAAGAGAATCCTAATCAAGGAAAACGCACACCATTTTAGTGCATTATGATTATCCTTATAGTCTAGATGCTTTATAATGATAATCTCATGAGGTACATTATTTCTATTTCGATGTGATTTTGTCTCATTTTGTCAAGACTCGTGAACCATAACAAATATCATATTACACTATTAATTATAAATGTATCAATTTACATCTCATATATTTTATATATCAATGTTTTTATACTTATTAACATATATTGATTTAATAATTGTAAATTATTTAAATTAAAAATTTAAAAAAACATTATTTTTACATCTTTTAAAAACTCTATAATTTTTTATAACTTCTTCGAATTCCCAACAATTAATTCTCTATAATAAATGTAACATCAACCATAAATACAATACAATAAAATTAAAAAATGCTCCTCCCTTATTGCTAAATAACAAATTTTAAGTATTGGATATTGAAAATTTTGGATACAAAGAAATTTCTCAAATACAAAAATAGCGAATTTGAAAAATTAATGCAAATAAACCCAGAGCCACAAATGCAGTTGCAAAGGTAGACAAATAGTTACATGGATAATCATCCTACACTGTCGTCATCATCATCATTTCTTTTATCATATTTTAATTATATTATGATTTTTGTGTGTTCATGATCATTATATCAGCAGCACAAGGTAAGAAAATAAAATGCAACATGTATTCCTCAACAGTGTTTGTGGTGAACTACTGATGACAAGTACTTTTTTCGGTATAAATTATTAGGTAAAGATTGTTTCATATATTATGCAAAAAATACTAGCTTTGTAAAAATTGTTTAATATTGTTATTATACATTTAAAAAGTCTTTAATTAAAATTTGTCAAGTGTAACACATGTATTTTTCCATGTCTTATCCAAAATCCTCATTTCCATGATTCCATTTCTAATTTGGTCACGCCTTATTCCATTTCTAATTTGATCATAACTTGGACAAGTCTGTACATAAATTTGAATCACAACTTGGACAAGCATGTGGATAGATTTGAATGCCTCCCTAGCATTTTAGTAATTGAATGTTTCAGTTTGGTATTTGAGTAGTAGATATCAAGATCTGGTGATAGTTGGCTTCTAACTCATGGAGCAGTAGTATACACAGAATTATAAACAAATTAAATCACAGCACGAAAAATCTACTTGTAACCAGCTTGACAGGAATTGTTATGCTTAGTGGAAGCCAAATCAATACATTGTTATATGATATGGACTTCCCAGATCAAGCAGTGGTTTTTGATAAAATTACCACAAGAATACTAGCACATGAATGGTTTAATGGCCCTTTAACTTATTTTTGGCAAATCTATCTTCAATAAAGGTTTGTTAATTAGTTATGGAAGGACCTGGTCAACTGCTCATAGATATTGCATTCACAACAATGCGACTCACCACGGCATGTTGAGCATTTTCCCATATTAAGGACCCAAATACATACTCACTTTCAGAGTCTACTTTCGTTGTCAGTGTCGCCTTGAATGATTTCCTCTCACCTTTCTTAGAAAACGCAAGCACTTTAGGCTCAATTGAAATCAAAACTCCACGAGGAGGCCTTACAGTTGCTTTATAAGTTACAGGTCCCTCTGCCACATTTGTCAAAGTTCTTTGCACAGTCACAGACCCAATCAGTTCTGAGACAGTGATGGAGGGATAGTTGAGGTCATATGTGTTCGGTAGATTTTC
>APFE031182784.1:0-20540 GCA_000404065.3 Pinus taeda
CCCCCCCCCCCCCCCCCCCCTTAATCCGAAGGGGTATGTATGATTCCAAGAAGAGAGTTGTAATACAAAATGTGTAAAAATGCATGGCAACACTAGGCTGAATGTGCTCTCTAAAATGTTAGTATAAGGGGGTGTTTAAGGATGACCACCAACACTGGAACGCTTAGTGCAGTTCCCGGAACTCTTCCAAGTTTGGCATGAAGCTGAGGACTTCTGCTAGAGGAAGTGTTTCTAATGTTTTGAAGAGGGAACCCTTGAACCTTGAAAGGGAGGTCTCACCCCACATAAAAGGGAGAACCTCAACCTGAAAAGGGAGGTTTCAACCTGTGATGGTTTAAGGATGACCAACAACTCTGGAATGCTTAATGTAATTCCTAGAACTCTTCCAAAACTGGAAAGAAGCTAAAGTTTTCTGCTAGAGTAGGTGTCCCCAATTCTTTGTAGAGGTATCACTAATTGAAGGCATGCTCAGTTGCATCTTTGTCTCTACCTACAACTCTGAATCTACTATGGCAGGTTATGGCTTAGTCTCGCCTGATGTGGCTTTAAAGCTTGTAGATGACCATCACTTCCCCCCCGTCAGATACAAGGTGAGAAGATGAAGTGATCTCAACTGCAATATTTTTCAATATTCGATAACAAACCCTGATGTACGAGTGAAATATCTTCTTGGCTGTTGAAGCCCATTGCCAAGAAGTGATCCATCGAAGATGAATCTTTGTTCTTGCAGGAGGTTTGTTTTTGAAGCATCTGTGTGAAGAATGAGTATGCTGACCATAATGCTTGCACGAATGAAGATTGAAACAATGATCTTTAATATGGTCAACTTGGTCACAGTGTTGGCATTTCACAATCTATTGTTGTTGCTGTGGAAGAGGACCAGAATCTCAAACAGTTGAAGGTGAAATGTCATGAGGAAATCCAACACTTTGATTATGGATGGGCTTTGAGTAATCTGGAATGTGAAAGGAAACCTCCTTATCATATCCAAGTCCACTTTTGTGCTTGTTATGGACAAGCTCTTGACAAGCTCTTGCCAAGGTTTGATGATGGGCTTAGGAAGTGGAACCTGAACATTTACTCAACATTCAAATCTTCTCCTTCATTGGGCACTATATCTAAATCAACTTCATATTGTTGCTGCTGATGGGAGTCTGTTTGAACAAAAACCAATTCAGAATGACAACCCTTCTGTTTAATTCATCTCATTGGAAGTGAGATTCTAGCTGCAAAAATTCAATCTTTTCATGTGCATTTTGTAGGCATATTTGAATATTAGCAAGGGTGGTTTTGTTGATTTTTACTATATTACGAATAGCATAATGTATCAATGTATTCAATAACTCTAATAATTTTTCAATGTCCGCCATTTTCTTAACAAATCAAACTCAACAATGAAAGTGTGAGCCTGTGCAGAAAATGTGCCAGCAAAGAAAAATCAATGAAATAAATAAATAACAAATTCAAGATATTTTTTTGAAATATCTACCATTATACTACTTGGATACTAGATAGTGGTCATGTTTAAATAAGCCTATTGGAATGAGGCTAAACATAACATGTTCACAGTGCTCCAGCAATATAGCAAGTTGCAAAGGCTAAAGCATTCAGCGCAAATGTGTGGGCTCTTGTGTTCACTCTTTGCTTCTGTCTTATAATGATTGTGCAAGGTGTATTTTCCCAGGGCAATGGTGGTACTCAAATATCACCAATGCATACAAGAAAATTCTTGCTTGAGTTCAATAAGAATTATCATCCAAATTCAACAAATCGAGAACCTGGGAAACAATAGAAAAGAACCAATCTTCTGATTCTTTATCTAATCCTAAACCTGGAATTGATGAAGTGATACCTGTTCCACCAAATCTAAGCTCTTGAAGTCTATACAAATTATTTTTTTTGATAAACACAATCAAGTTCCGGGCCTTGCTAAATGCACGAGGAGTCTTTTAAAGTTCAAACTCAGCAGCTTGTCATTTGATCTTCTATCCAAGGACTCATCTTCTCTTTTAATCTGATACAATACCCTTATTCTATCTAATTGTAATATTTCTCTCACTAGAATTTTCTTCTTTCTTTAGTGTGATAAATTCAATTTCTCTTATCTCATTTACAAAGAAACTAGATGTAGCCCTCACATTAATCGAATGCATCCTATTGTGCACTACTGAACATATTTTAATATAAAGAATCTATCTTCATTATTGGAAACTATAGCTAGCAAGGGATAGCGTTAAGATTTCAACTGAATAGAACAATTGTGTTTTTAAAAAAAAGTCTGTCTCATATGGTGAGAAGTTACAAAATATGTGTATCAGCCAGCAAAATTCGAAGGCGTTTGGAAGCTTCCATCATAGATTACATTTAATGAATGGTGCAAACTTGTAACCATCCCTCGCTGAAAATGGAGAGTCAATGTTGAAGCTCTACATGCTGGAGTATGGAGTACAAGATAATAACTCAACGCACCTTACACGTTACTCATTGCTCTACTTAATAGACCTCCCTTCGGAGCACCCCTCGATTCCAGGTAGAATACAGCCCCATCGACAATGACAACGGCATCATGGCTAATGGTGATGGATCACGACAGGTGTGGATGTACCAGATAGGTGTTTAGACTGCACAACTACCCAACCGTAATGAAAATTCACTTGGACAATGTCTGAGATTCTCTTGTAATATTGTGGAGCTGAATAATAACATTCATAACAGAAATTATGTATTCAAGCAACAAATATCTAACGCAAAGGTTACCAAATATGCTTCATGCTTTTAGAAAAAATTCCAAACAAAAACTTTGCACCTCAAGCACTTCATCTTTCTAATAGTGATGTAAATGGTTACATCAAATCTATGCACTAATAAGGTAGCCAACTAGAATACCTAGAAAACCAACAATAAAATAAAACAGGATGGAAAAGTGGAGAGTTATGCTAGGAGGAAATCAGAACGACAGGAGTATTGTATTTAAAAAAACATAGTCAAAACGAAAACTGGTGGTGTGGCAGTGTGGAGTAAGCATTATATGACAACGTTCAATGGTCAGGAATGGTGGTTTTTTCTACAAAGGCGAGGTGGTAAGTCAGCATTTAGAGTCAATGAAGAATATGATGTTATCTCCATCTTTACGAGGTTAACCGAACCAACAGACAAAACAACCCATTCAGATTGTTCAAAGTCTCATTTGCCTCTGCTAAGCATTTTGCACAATTATAAACAAAGGCTCCTGAATGTTATTTAACAGCAAGCACCTCCCATTCCAGCGGTCTTCCGTCAGCTATGGGCTGATATGAATTCAATACAATACTTTCACCTTCCCACCCTCTCTTAGATGGGGTCAGTCAGGCACCAATGACTCAGCTTGCTCAAAAGCAGAGGAATCGATGGGACCAAGCTCAGGACTAGTAGAATGCTACCAAGAAGGAGGTGTATACTTCTTCAGGATTGTGCATGTCACGGCCCTACCCTGGCAGTACTCTTCCAACTGAATGATGGGGGGTGCGGCACCACCACCCACTTTCTTTTTTACAATACTTGAAAGTGTCGACTACGCCTACTTTCTTTACTTAGTTTATTTCTCAACTTTCCTAAGTATAGCATTCACATACACAACAGAAAGATTCAATTATTCACAATACTTGAAAGTGTCGACTACGCCTACTTTCTTTACTTAGTTTATTTCTCAACTTTCCTAAGTATAGGATTCACATACACAACAGAAAGATTCAATTATTCATCTTCATCATTATTACCATTTACACATATGCACAACGGATATTTTAATGGGAGGGGAAACTCCTTAAAATATGAGTCTGCCCGATAATAACAATATTTCATAAAATATACAATTTTACAGTCTTTGCAGGAAACCCCAAGTTTCCTTGGTACAATTTCTGTCACAACCGTGCAACCCGGCCTACACCGTTTGGACTACCCGAACCACCATTCGAAGTGCCCGCTAGTTCTACCTTCCATCGCAACTCGTTCACCGTTGCACTGTTCAGCACATCGTTCACCATTTCACCGAATGCCTTCGTTTGCCCTCGGCTCGTTCAGCTGAACACCCTCAACTCGTTCATGTGGATGCTATCACACGCTGTCACCCGTTCACTCATTCAGGCTGGTGCCTTCGCATGCCCTCGCTAGTTTCGTCATTTAGACTGACCTCAACCATTCAGTTGTTCAGGCCAGTGCCCTCGCATGCTCTCGCTCGTTCAAATGTTTAGATCGACACCCTCGCATGCCCTCACTCGAATGCCTTCGCATGACTTCATTCGAACGCCTTCGCCTGAATGCCTTCGAACGACCTCGCCCATTCAGTCATTTAGGCCCATCCCCTTGCACGCCCTCACCTGAATGCCTTCAAACAACCTCACCCGTTCAGTCGTTCAGGCTGACACCCTCGCACGCCCTCATACGTTCAACTGTTCGGACTGACGCCCTTGCACGCCATCGCCTGAATGCCTTCGCACGACCTGTAGTTTCGGTTTCCTGCATTTGATTTGGCTCCATGCTTCGGCCTAAGATTCCACCTGCACTTCACAAAATATAGTCTTCCCAAGTAGCTCTCCCTCCTAGCTCGCATGAACACTTGGAAACTTTGCTTGATTTATTTTTTCCATCATTCCAACACTCTACCTATATGGTTATTGGTCCATTGGTTGGGGAGTCGACTCACCAATCTGACCCACTGTTTCATCCAACTCGCCCCTCTGTCACATTGGCCCATGGTGTGGGTGCCCATGTGCGGGACCGCCCCCACATATAAACTTGCCAATACTCTCGACAGTTAGTCATTTTTCAATGTAACTCTCACGTCACACGTTGGCTCGTCTCCTCCATTCGATTAGCTCGCTGCATGGCGCGGGCGTGCCCCAACTCGCCAGTTACCTCCCAGCTCATCGCTTGCCCATCGTGTGCCCTTTGCTTGTTTCCTCTGTCGTTTAGCCCAAGTCATCGCATCGTGTGGGTAAGCTCAACTCCCCAGTTGCCTCAGCTCGTCACCCACTTGCCCGTCGTGCACCCTTCGACAAACGATCCACAACTCGTGGGCCTTATAGTGCAAATACAGATATGACAGACAATGCGCAAATACAGATATTATAGGCAGGCTCATGTGCGTTTATCTCTTGGACCATGCAACTCTGACCAATAACACTTAGTGCCCCCGTCTACCACATGCAAGCGCTCAGGGCAGTGGTATTAAGGGAAGCTTAGGGTAATGCTTTTCATAACTAATGGCAATAGTGTGAAGGCATGATAGCGCGTTTCACAAATAATGGCAGAGAGAGGAGTTTCATAGGCATAGAATGAAGCTAAAATTTCGCTGATAAGATATTCATCAAATGCAGGACTGATAGCCCAACTTTCATGCACATACAAATCATAAAATCATTGGCTTAGAATGGAGAAGGACTAGGAGAATGTTGGCTCCGATACCATGTTAAAGTCACATGGAATGTAAACAACAAGGATGGATGATAAACATTGAATCCATTATATTGACATGATATGCATTTATAGTACATTTGTGTGACCATTGGGTTCCACATCCCAAGGTCCCTTCGACTCTCATGGTTATTCACATTCTACACCAACCCATAGAGGACTAGGTGTCCAACAGAAGGACCATGTGCACCCCAAGAATATGAAAGTTGTTTATCTCATCCTTTGTTACATTGGTGAAACTTACCGCTCTATAAATCAAAGAATTCATGAGCATGTGACAGACATAAAACATGGGAGGAAGTGTTCTTCGGCTTTGGCAAAACATGCAGAAAAGACTAAACATCATATCTACATTGAGGACACTTGGGTTATTGTTAGAATTGACCATTTTCATCACCGTAAGTTTAGGGAATCTATAGGAATTGAAAGGAAGCCTAGTAATCTAAACGAGGATGATGGCTGGTAGATTAGTAGTTGTTGGGTCCCTACCTTATACTCTTAGTTTTATTTTTATTTATTTATTTAACTATCTATCTATCTATCTATCCATTTATTTATTTATTCATTAATTTCTTGTTTATTTATTCAATATTATCCTTATTATTTTCAATTATGAAATTTTATTAGAATTATTATATTATTTATTATTATAATAGTTAGGTAGATTCTTAATTTTAATCCCTTAACAGATTTGAATTAGAATATTTGTAACTAAATTTATTTTTTGAAACTAAATATTTATTTATTTAGTAAAATTTATTTTTTTATTCTCAACACTCTCATACTCTCATCGTAATATTTAACCAAAATGTATTGATTCTACAAACAAAATTGTTTAATAAAATAATTTTTTTAGTAAAAAACTAGAGGCTTTGTTATTCAATACTTTATATTTATTTAATTATTTAGTTTTTCATAGCATATTTATTATCTAATCATAACTTAAAATTTATATATCTTTTACTTGGTCAAAACAAGTTAGATGAATATTTATTTAGAGTCAATTCTAAACATTTATTTCTTTGAACCTTTACATGATATTAATATGATTTAATAAATATTTTTAAAATTATCATTCATTATTTAGTCAAAATCAGTTAGAGTCTTCATTTATTTAATATTATTTTAATTTTCGGTCAAAGCAAGTTGTTAAACTTTAACATCGAAAAATTTAATTCTCTTCTTCGCTATCACTATTTAATCTATTGCCATGATTTGAATCTACATATTATCCTGATAATGAACCACACTATGTGGTTCAAAACACATCATCAAAAAATTCTTGATAATATTATTACTGAAAAATGTCCCAACAATCATAAGTGCAATTTATAAAATAAGTAAGCTAATGCATTCACCAAAAGGAAATCCACTTTAAATGCTATTAAAAATAAGTTAATTAAGGATTAAATTTATAAGGTATAAATTAATTAGTTTATGTGGGGTTTAGTGGTTACCATCTTAGTAACAACATCTCTAGATTGTGTTTGAGTCAAATTTAACCTTTAGCTAGATAATTAAAGGAAAAAATAATTAAATTAAAGAATAAGCTATTTTTGTAATATTTTAGTTTTCACTTTTAATATTATTTTAAATTAGATTTAAAATAAATTGTGTTATAATTAGTATAAATCGTTTGGGATATTATTTTTTTAAGTGTAAACCTTTACTCATTATTTTTCCAATTTTAAAAAAGCTTTCGTTTTAATTTTGTTATTATCATTAAAATTCAAATTCATTTTTTTTATTTTTTATTATATAATGTGGAAATTAAAACAATTTTTTGTTAATGTATTTTTAAGCTACATGTCTCAATAATATTATGTTTGGTAAAAAGCTAAATGTAATAAGTTATTTTTAAGTTGATATAAAGGCAAATATACAAACTTATATAAAATTATTTTCATTAAAGTGAAAATTGAAATATATTATTTATGGTCAATATTCAACTGTGTTTTTTATTAATATTTTTCTTAAACATTATGCGTCAATTTCTTGTTGAGCATGATAAAATTTTATTTCCACCTTTTCTACTTTGAATATATATTGGCAAGAGGTGACGTCTAAATTTGGTCTCCACTTTTCTCATCTTTGTTGACTTTTCATATTGTTCTTATTTGTTTCCAATTTGTGTCGTCCTTTAAGTTACAACTATCAATATTTTTGAAAATTCCAAACCTATGTTACTAAAATGGACCTTACTAGCTAGGAGAATAATAAACCATCACTTAAAATTACATCCACATGGACCAAGGAGATATCCTACAATTTTTTTTTGTTGGGCAAGGCTCACATAAATGTCAGTATTTTATTAGAGGCTCAAATTCAAACATATCAACAAATATTTGACAAATGGTAAATCTAGGGTTATGTTATCAGATGATATGTCCAGTAACAATGATACATTAGGTTTAAGATCCATTTGACATGTAGTAAGGATATCTATGAAATATTCATTAGTTGTGACAAAAATTTTGTATCACATTTACTAATTATGTGCATGAACACTATGAACACAATCAATCTTCCAATGTTAATTTATTTTCAAGGCATTCCTAAACACCATCGAGGCATTATAAGACTAGGATCATATGTATATTAAGAAAATAGCAATTAATGTCCGACTTGTATGATCATAAGTGTAAATTCAGAGATCTAAATCACATGGGAAAATGTTTGGGTGGTGATTGGAACTATATCCCATAGGAAAACCTATTGTTGAAGATATGGCTAAAACATTTGAGCCATAGATAATGAAGATATGGGAGGTGGTAAAGATGGTGGAGGAAAATAAGAAAAGGGATAAGGTAAATGTCTAAATTTACCAAGATTTAAGGCTCTACTTCATGAGCCATGGATATGGAAGATATGGGGGGTGGTAAATATGGTGGGGTGGGATATGACAAGCGATAAGGTAAATGTTAAAATCTACCAAGATTTGAGGCTCTACTTGATGCTCTTGAAGTTCTTATTGAAACAATTTTCTCAAGGTCCATATCTCTTCTTGAAGCTAATAAAAAAACATGAACTACTTGAAAAACAACTTGTGGCCTCAAGAACCCATATTGATGGTGAGGAGACAATGCCATTGAGCTATTTGTAATTATAGATATATATTCCATTGATCAAGAAACAGTGGAAAATGCAATAATAAAATCTTCTCTGAGGATTCCCTTTGTTGAGAACATTCATATTTTACTTTAATGTGCCACATATAGAAATTATACAACCAAACATTAATGTAATCTAAATAAAGTGAAGTCATCCACCAAGGAACTCTCCAAATATTTGGACTGGATTAGTCCATCCAAAATAACCATTTAATATTTCATGTGATTGGTTAAAGTTTTCAATTGCATAAAATATTTTTGTAGTTAGACATATGTTTCAATCATATGATAATTTTCTTCATCCATATGGTTGACTATAATCTTCGACTACTCAACTAAAACTTTAAGAACCATGCAATACTTTTTGGCATCAAATTCAATAATGAAAAACTTGGTGACATTTTATTTAGTGATAATATTGGATAAGGTAATCAAGGTTTTAGCTTTTACCCAAAAACTCAAGGATGTATGACTCTCTAAATTGTTAGTCAGTATCATTATAATGCACATCCTCTGAGAACTGATTTCGTATATCTATGATGGTGTTTCATCAATCACTAATGACATTAATATGTTCTTCATTTGAAAGAGGAGTCTAAGGTACATTCAATTAGGGAAGACACTTTCTAACTTAAATGAGGCCTTACATCTATCCTAATTTATGGAGGTGATATCTTGCATGAAATAATCTATATACCATCATAAGCCCAAAACTATGGCCAATATTTCCCCTACCATGAGTACTTGTGATACATTGCAATTGTCATGATCTAATATAAGCCTACTTATAATAACAAGAGGGGAAATATACATTGTTATTGTACCTATAGATTGAATAATCACCATTATATATTAAAATAATATTGTATAATGTATGGAAGGTTTCTACATTGGCCTCTATTTAATCAAAGTCTTTCCTTAAGTTAAGCAGGGAGGAGAGTTAATTTTAATACAAGGTCTTTAGTGATGTGGATTTTCAATCCTTTCACCACATATTTGTAATGCCCCCTCATTGATTTTCCATGTAAATAAAATAAGACCAAGGTTGCGGGACACGTATTCCAAGCTGAATGGTGGAAAAACATTATATTTGGTATCACTTGTAGTTTATTAATGGCTATGGAAATTGGAAAAGACAAAGAGGCAATAATTGACATTTAATTATGAGATATAAAGGAAGATATGAGAAAGGAAGGTGAAGAGACACAAATATGCATGCAAGGGAAATTAGACAGAAAATGAAGGAAAATGAAGAAAAAAGGAAAAGGAAAGGAAGAGTTTATACATCAATGATATAAAGACATCAAAGAAACAGTTCACAACTTCTGGTCACTACAACTTGTGTTAGTTAAAATTTTGACTCTCCTACACTCTTGCACACTTAGAGCATTCTTGAAGCATTCTAATATTCACTTGGACTTAGAGCGAAGTAATGAAGCAAAGGAATTTGTGGGTTGCATGAAAGGAAATTTGGATCAACATCTACAACAGGATTACATTGTAGGCAATAGGTCACATGCGTGCTCTCCTTGTTGAGATTTGGATGAATGACACATGCATGTGTTTCTCTAGTCATTTGTTGTCATTAGCATAGAGATTTGCCTTGATTGACATTGGTTTCATCCTCACCTTGCCATTTCCTGGATAGCCATGATGTAATGGGTTCTTTCTTTGGATTCTTGATTGGTTTATGGGTTCCCTAGAGGCTGTGGGTTGGGATAGAATCTCTGGAGCCCTGGAACAAGTAGGGTTTTCTGGAGGCTATGGGTTGAGATGGGAGATCTCTGGAGCCCTATAATAGCTTGGGTTTTCTTTAGGTTGTGGTTTAATATAGATTTCGTCGAGCCATGGACATCTTGGGATGAGACCAATATGGTTGGTATTAGCTATTTCTAGACCAATTAGGTGAAATCGCTATGGTTGAGGTTTGAGTTGGTTTGGCCTTTAGAAGTCCTAGTTGGTTCTATTTTGGTTTAATCCATATGATCCCACATTAATGCTTGGAATATTCATGGGGGTGATTGGCTAAAATAGTGATTTTGGTTCAGCCAATCTACGGTCAAGTAGTATGTGGAAGTCCCTGACTTAGTTGGATTTTGCGTATGTTAATATGAGTTATTTTTCCATTGTAACCTATGAGAACTTGTACCATTTATTATGTTGATATTATGACTGATTATCAGGGATTATATGTTGGTCATATGCTTGGTTAGATGATGTTCTCATAATATGGATCTTGTTCATGAATTGATAAGTTATTCAATGATTGATGAATGCATGGGTTGACAAGTGTTGTTGCAATTAGCTTGAGAGGGCATTGGACCTTCTTGATAATTATTTGATGAATTTCAAAAGTTTATGATTCAATATGCATTAATGACCCGTAGCTTGTATGTTTAGTACATGTTTGACAAAATATTTATCATGAGACTCACATGTTTTAAGTGAGTTCTAGCCATAGCATTCATTTTTTAGACTTGTTATAAACTTAGACATGATTTTGGAGAGTTCTAGGCATTTCTTGGCAGTGGACTGTAGGTCATCCTTGAAAAGTGGCACAGATCTCGTGATCACATGCAAATATTAAGGATATCTCAATCATAAGTTCATGCATGAGGGCTTATGGGTGTATTTGTAGCTTCCCAACTGCATGCATAGTGCATTATGGGTGCAGTTGGGGTGTTAAGCTTGTGAAAATGAGTTCCAATTCATGGATCGATCACCAGGGGTGGTTTTCAGGTTGCTGAGTGATCTAGTGTCCCTGAGGGGTGGTAGTATGTGTTCTGGTTCATAGACACCACTTCCATAACTGGAACTCAGAGGTTGGTATATCAGCTCAGGTTTACCCTAGAGATCTTGTAAAAGCGATAATGTGGGAGGAGGTTGTTACAGGGTGGTATCTGAGCAATTATGTTCCCTTCAACCTTTCCTCTGATACCAGTCTTATAGATTGGTACCAGAGTGAGCTTGCAACACTAGACCCTTGAGTAGATATGATTGCTATGCATGCATGTCAAGTTGTATATGTGCCTACTATGCATACATTGTTGTGGTTATAGTTATCATGTAGGAAACTAGTATTACAATTTTGTGTTACCATGAATGATGTTGATCTGAATTGATTTGTGGAATATGATAGCCTCCCTTGAGATACACCGAGGTATGATTTGATTATATGTTGTATTTGGTTTATCTAACATGGTCTATTTGTAGGAAATAGAATATCAGAGATGAAGATAATAATGGTGGATTACAATTCACATGACTTCCCTTACAGGCCTGATGTTAATTCTATGTAATGGGAAAGGTCATTTGGGTAACAAGGAGAAGATTATTCTCCTTATCTAGGAGATACACTAAGGACTCTAAATGCAGAGATTAGAAGTTTCAAGGAAGAGGATAAAAGGTTGATGGAGACATAGGAAAGACTTGTAAGGGATTGGCAAAAGAAACCAGAGGTCAATGCATTGATTCTTCAAAGACTTTCATATCTATAGAAGCAAGGATAGATGGGGATCAATCATGGAGATAGTCACGACGAGAAGAGAAATGAGGTGTATACTAGTAGGTCTTAGAGAAGACACATGATGGACAAAGATGATACAGTCAGTGTTGGTACATATTTAGATACGCCTGAGAGGAAGGTTAGTACATATGGATTCTACTATACCTCTGATTCTGGAAGACATCATCACCATTACCACAAACATCCTTATAGGAGGAGTGAGAAGCAATATTTTCTAGAAGAGTTCAAGAAATCCAAGCCCCCTATATTTGATGGAGAAATGAAGAGATCAGAAGACATGGAAGCATGAATGTTTGGGATGAATATTTTTTCAAATTGCATGGTTATTCAGAGAAAATGAAAGTTAAGATAACTTCCTTTAGTATAAAGGGAAAGAAGACATCTGGTGGGAAGATGTGAAGCATGTCAGAGGCATTAGAGAGGAGGATATGATTTTGGATGAATTTGAGAGACTCTTCAAGAAGAAGTACTTGTCTAAAAGATAATATGATAAAATGGACAAGGAATCCTATGAGTTGAAGATCGGTTCCATGAAGACGATGAGTACACTAGAAGAAAGTGAAGGTTCAAAGGTTCATGAGTGGGTTTCTTGTAGCATTCAAAGACCATATTGAGTTTGATGAGCCTTAATCACTAAAAGAAGCCATCAAAAAGCTGAAGCATTTTTATGAGCAGTCAAAGCACAAACTTGAGTTCAAGCGGGATTGGAAAATAAATGAGAAGAATAAAGGGAAGTCTCCTTAAAAGTGAGGAATACCTCAAGATGCAAGTGACAATGAAAATGTAGCGACTTATAAGAATTTCAATGTAGTTGAGAGAGGACATGGGTCTCAACTTGAGGAGAAGAATAATGGTAGTGGAAGAAAACCTTTGAGCTGCTAGACATATGGTGGAGATCATCAAAGGAGTGAGTGCCCATTGGACCAGCATGGTAGGCCTTAGACTTATAGTGCTCAGGGAGCAAAAATAGTTGGAGATATTGATCAGAGTATTCCTCATATTTATGTAGTAGTGGATAACAAGCATCCAGATCATCAAGCATCCATTATTGAGATGGAATAATATTGGTTGGTGTAGTTAGCTATGGGGACCAAAAGAAGAGTTCATCATTTGTAAAATATTTTGAATTTGAGCTGAATGGTATGCCTACATCAACACCTTTAAACGTGCTTCCTTTTGGTTCATATAGTATGCTTCTAGGTATGGTCTGGTTGTTCATTCATAGGACTAAAGTGGACGGTTATGATAAGCCTATTGAGTGTCTAGATGATGATGGAGAAGAGAGAGTCTTGTAGGGAAAGAAGATTCCTACATCAATGAGAATGGTTATAGATATGCAAGAAAACCATAGTCATAAGAAAGGATGTTTATTGTTTGCAGTTCATATTTCCAGTGACAAAGGGAAGGATGTTGACGATGTGTTTTTGTTGTTACAACGCCCTCCAAAATTTTGGTCTGCACCAAATTTTGGAGCCTATCTTGTTCTTGCATACTTTCTTCGCAAACATTTAAATCCATTGTATGTGTTTTATCTAAGTGTTTTGGTCCCTTCTGCAAGAAAAGAAAAATGTCATCCTTTCACATGTTAAGTGTCACGTAATGTATATAAAATTCTTTTAGTGCTTTCAAGGGGTTACCTTTGTGTAAATGAGTTGATATTACCATGTAAACACCTATCGTACTCATTTCCATAGTTGTAAGCATTGTCACACAAGTGTTTTTATGGTCATTGCAAAGTGTATCTTTAGTCTCACACTTATAGTGAGTCATTGCAAAGTTGTCGCACTGAGGGGAGTATGTTGTTCATGTGTCCTAGATGATCCATGTTGTTGTGTCATCATGTTTTTTAAGGGTGTGATCATAGTGGAATCTTATCATTGCTAACATTAGCTTCATCGATCCCACACTTAGTCAAATTTCGAAAGATCTCTGACCAAGCAACTTAGCCTCATCCGATCCACCTGAACTATGCATTATGTAGTCTCAACCATGTAACTGCAACCATGCCTCTTGAAATTGTACAATGCATAGTTCGTTCCTCCCAAGACTACAGACTGTGCACTTTTAGTGCTCGATCCTTGACCATGGCCTCCAAAACTACACAATTTAGCCCTCAATTTGGCCTAAACTATGTATTATGCAGTCTCTGGCCACAAGCCTAGATCTTGATATCTTGAGCTTGATAATTTTGCAATCCCTCAGCCTGCTCTTCCTTCCATAATTGCGTAATAGGTAGAATCAGTGCTCAACCCTTCACCCTGGCTCACTAAGCTCCAAAACTGAGCAATCAAGCTTGAACTGCATGTTGTGTAATCTCAAGGCTTAAGCTTCATTTATTATTACCTGAGATACATAATTATGTAGTCATTGAGCCTCTCCTTCATCCTACCACCTAGTTCTAGCTCAATTAGTGGATCAACATGCAATATCTTAGACTAGGGGTTTATTGAACTGATGTTGTCTTGTCATGAGTGAATTGCAGATGTAGGTACTCTATCATACCATGATATGATGATGAATAAGGAGATGGAGAAAGTAAACATGCTGGAAGACATATTTGTAGCTGATTATGCAAGTTAATCAATCAAGAGAAAGCAAAAGGACACTAGTTTGTGACCACAACTTAAGACCTAAGGTCACTAATGACTCTTTACCTCTAAGCCATATGGAGGTGGACAAAAGAGAATTTCCAAGAAGACACATAGAAAGGAGAAGGAGTGGTTTGATATCACCATGTCATCAAGAAATCCATTTCAGAAGATGAGTCATCATATGCCACACCATTCTTGTGGATTATGTAATTTCTTATTTGAAAATGTATTTTAAAGTGGAAGTGCAAAGCACACGTATAGAAACTAAAGAGTCATGTAAAGTTGAAAAGTCATAGGAAGTCAAAAAGTCATGAGGGTAGTCAAAGATTCATAAGGGAGCTTAAGCATCACTCCATTGGTTATGTATACAACCCCATTGTGTGAGAAAAGGATTTTTCACCTTGGCTTCTGCCATAAGGCATCAGAGAGACAAAGTTAGTACTTTTGGGGAGAAAGTCGTGGCTCCAATGCTCCACTACTGGATCTATTGATGGTCATTGTATTCATGTATCCTGGTAATTTTAATTAATACTTGAAGCTTCATCGCCAACATGCTTTCATGGATGGATTATGAATATTTGTAAGACTACTATGTGAATATTTATGATTCATGTTTTCTTTCACCTGTACTAAAGTAGTTGAACTATTTCACTTATTTTAGTGCTTGTTTAATTGAAAATGTCTTTTAATGGTTGTAACAATCACTGCATCTATGTGGACTATTATTATTTATGTTAGGAGGTTATCTTTTTGCTTGTGTGCGCCTCTACTAGGGTGGTACTATTAAGTTTCTATTAGCGGCTCACCTTTCCTCCCTTCGCAATAGAAGAACCTTTGATACACCTGCAACCAAAAATTCACTAGGCAAACTTACCTTCTTTTCACAAGGTGACATACACCCTTCTCTCTCTTTCCGATAGCTAAAGCCAAGGAAAATCTATAAGAATACATAGAAACTAGGCCGATAGTCTAGATGGGGCTCCTATTCCAAACTGTTTGAGATCTAATTGGGACTCACATTGGGGAGACCCCCTTGGTTGACAGATTTCCATCACCATCAACAAATGGCGCTAGCGGAAGGGCGAGATGAAAATCCTAAGATGTTTTTCTAAAGAGATTAATCTTACCATCCTTGTGGAAGTTTTCCATAACCCGTTGTAATTTAAGTTTGATGGCGGGGGTATATTAACTCTTCATGAACATATTTTTCAAGTTTTCTATATTTTATTTTCTAATAGAATACATTGCAAGAATGCCATGGCTAGATTACTCACCCTCACATTTGAAGGTCGTGTTAATCCATTGTCATACATTGCCCGATACTTCTATCCATTCCTTTGACCAGCTTGCGAAGGATATTCATAAATAATTTGATAGGTATGATTACTGAAATGTTCTTAAAAGAATTAATCAAATACGAATGAAGTCTAATGAATAAGAGGAGGATTTTTCTGATCGATTCCTTCACCTTTGTTATGAATTACTGGGAGAAGACATAGATTGGGATTTCTTTAAACAAAAGTTTAAGAATTTGGTTCATAACTCTTTTCACGATAAACCTGAACCCCTTAATTCTTTTACCTTCCCAAATCTTGTAAATCATGAGACACCTCAAATTTCAGAGGAGGAACCTACTACTCCTGTTGTTCCTTGTCCTCCTCCTTTTCTAGTACTGATGTGGGTGCGTCCTTGCGATGATAATGAAATTGGGAAATCCACAAATCAAATTCCTAATCCATCTCTTCATCCTCCTACTTCTCATGATTAAGATCTAACGAAAGAAACCCTGGAGTGGCTCATGGAGCCTCGGGTGAAGGCTAGTCTTCAAGATGACATTGACAGTATTAACATTAATATTGAATCTGATTACATTGAAAGTGTTACTTGTTTAAGGGGAATCTGTTATCCTCTATCATATATATGTCATGACTCTATGCATCATGATCGACGTGATCAATTTGATCCACCAACTTTCCCTTCACGCTCTCATGTTTTCAAGTTGTTGGTTCAAATTCCAATGAGATACAAGGAAATCACATTACATTGGTAGAGGAGGACGAAAGTGAAGAGAATTTTGATCTCTCTTCACTTTTTCAAAGTCCCCCATGTCAAGATGATGCTCTTCCATTCTTGGATGATTTTCAATTTGCTAATCTCGGTAGTGAATCAAATGCAACCAATTCTTCTGACCAATCTGTAGCCTTGGGTAGCAATCATTTCGATGATGATGACTCTGTTTATGTATGCGATCATGAATTCCCAAGTGCACTAAGTGATATTTCAGTTTCTGAAGAAGCTTTTGTTTTGAAAGATCTAGATCTTAAATCTGTTTCAATAAAAGAAGATTCGCTTATGAGCTACTATCACTCTTCACCTCTCTATCCTTTGTGCACTACTCTTTACAATGCATCAACTTGCGACTGAGATTCTCAATGCTCTTTAAGTTTTTTATCTCATGAGTTAAATCTTGAAATGAAATAGGATAGTGAGAATATCCATGAAGAAGAAGAAAGCAATGAAGCTATAGAGCATCCATTCCATCCCTTATCATCTCTTGTTTTACATGGGGCAAAATATTCGAATTAATGTGATCGCGAGATATTCCAATTCATACATCCTCAGATTTGCGATCAGAGGAATATCATGACTTGACTAATATATTTGTTGAAGTTGGAAAATTTGATCAAACTAGTGATGTAGATCGTTGCCATCGAAATAATGATCACCCTGTTAAAATAATTGATAAAAACTATCCACATGCAAGTTTTAATCTGATTCGGTTTATAAATGTTCTTATCTGTCTTTCCAAAGTTCAAGAACTTGTCAAGAAGTCGAGGCATTTCAACTCTCGTTGATGGTTATGCCAGGTTCTCGCGATCCTCGAAAAATTCCTGAACCACATTAGATCTGGATTTTATCACATAATTATTTCATTCATATTGTTTCACTGGATGTAAACTCGTTCTTGGAGGATTTTGGAATTCCTTGTTACAATTTTCCTATTTATTGAGATCGGGTTTCTAATCATACTATCATATTAAATTCATCTGTATGAAAATATCTTATATTGAATTCCTTTTTGGAGTGTATACCTTTCATAAATGTGTGGGAGCACAAAGATGATCAATTTGGAGATCATCTTTGGCCAAAAATTCCATTTCTATTGAGTGATATGGTGAATAATCAACTCCTACTTTTTCTTGTGAATATCTTGAATGAACCAGAAATCCTCTTGAGTGCTAGAAAGTGCTTGAGCTATTTCTTGAATTAAGTTCCTCTTTTTCACCAATTAAATCCAGACTGGTTTCGTATATTTTCTATACTAGCATTCCTTTTCAATTCTTTCGATGATTTCTATGCTTGTGTAATTTGTCACCTGTTACAAAATGGTTTGTCACATTCGGCATGCAAGCAAGTTGGTTCTATTCTTCAAATCACTTGTTGAGCTATTGAAATTAATTTACTGTGGTTAATTACTAAGTGGGAATATGATGCTTCAATCAGTCCATCTGATCATGATTTCATTTCTAATGATTGTCATTCAACTTACCAATTTCCAATCAGCACATTCAATGATAGTAGTTTTACATCCTTTGATCTTCACGGTTTAACACTTCATCCTTTGTTTACTTTTCAAATATTTGAGGCACTTCAACCTTCATTGATGGTCATGTTAGGTCCTCACTGTCTTGAAAACCTAGCTAAATATGATCAGATCAATTGCTCCTCACAAGATTCTCATCTCGAATTTGTGCTTCTAATTGAAAATTCATCTTTTCAAGGATTATGGGGTTTTCAAGAGTATTTTTTTGAATTTGATGATCCAATCTATGATTTCCTAGAATCATATTTCTTAGCAAGCCCTTTGGTTATGTTGTAGCAGCTATAACCACCCTCCAAAAATTTTCCTATGCCTCATTTTGGAGCCTCCCTCCTACACTAACCCAAGTACTTGTGCTTTGATTGAGCTTAATCCTTTTCATTATGGCTTATGTATTCTTACTTGGTTTACTATGTAACCCACAAGCCGATCTCTTGACTTAGTTTCCACCCAATTTCGAGATTGCCTTAGAGAATTGTGCAATCCTTGAGGGAAACCAACCTTTCTCTTGGGAATTACGCAGTTCAAGATGAAAGTGAGTCTTCAGCTCCAAAATTGTGTAAAACATGAGAGGCAGCATATAACCACTCAACCCAAAAATTGTGCAGGACCTCACTATGATAAAAACTATGCAGTGCATGAGCCAGAGAGTTGCCTAGTCCTTCCCAAAATTGTGCAATATTTCTAGGCAATGCATGGTAGGTTTACCCCTCCCTTGAAAAGAAATAAAACTAAAGGGAAAGAAGCATCCCTAGGAACCAATGGTCTATTATTAGTTTCCCGAAGGCGGCACATTTCTACCTTTAGAAGTTTCCGCCAAGTGTCCCTTTTGCCCTTAATCTCAGGCATATGCGTCATAAATTCATTAGGTCAATTTTATGTAATGGATGCCTCTAGAGCTCATTTCTACATTCCATCATCAAGGTCTAGCATTCCTGAGGAGATAAAGAAACCTTCTGAGCATTGTCGCCGCTTTTCCAGGAGGGTTTTTGTTTTATTGTCTTTTGTCGCTTTTTTTTGTTGCTTTTTGTTGTTCAACTTGTGAGAGTGTTGTTTCACTTGTTTCTATGAATGAACATTGGAGTTTTAACTTGTTTTATCTTGTACAAGTGTTGTTTCAAGTCATATATTTACTTTCCCAAGTGTCGCGTGAGTTTTCCCATTTTTGCACCAACGGTTGTCGTTGTGGTGACCTCCTTCACGTGCTTCATTGTCCTTCAATTTTATGCATTATTCTACTTGTTTCACATTCATGAATCAACATTTAGTAAGATTTTCACCCATCATCACATCAAACTTTAGATCTACTTAATTTTCACACTCCCCATGGGAAAATCTAGGTCCCTTTGCCCGAATCTCACATTTCACTGCATGCACTGCACAGTTTAGGAGCTCAAGGCCTCTACCTTGGCTTATGGAATTACGTAGAGCTTGTCCTAGGTTAGCTCCAACTGTGCACTATAAAATCTGGGAGCTCAAGGCCAGGGAAAATTTTAAGAACCCCCCCAAATTTACATGTATAATAAATGGGCAAATCTCCATGGTATATAGGAAAAATGGAAGGCGATTTTATCAATAATATGATATGTATATATAATTTTTTGGCGAATCTCTCACCAGGCATGGCGAATATTTTACTCAATTATAAAATCTTGTGTTTATTGAATACACAAATGAAATCATTACATTTCTTTAAAATATCTTTTGAAATCAAAATTACTGAAATTACATATCGATAATCTAGTGGGCGTAAGATAAAATTCATCCGTGCCATTCACAGAAAGCATGAGAAAAAACCTAATACTATATATAAAACCAAGAAAAATTCAAATTCATCACTTCTATGTTCCTGTTTGCAGTTAGAAAAATTACCTAAATTACAATCTGTTTACTCCACTTCTAGGGACCTCGTAACCACTCTGCCAATATACAAGTATGTTCCCATTTGCAATTAGAAAAATTACCCAAATTACAATCTGTTTACTCCAACATATGTTGGAAAGTTATAGAAGGATGACTAGTGAAATCAATGCATTCCTTTTAGCCTTGGATTTGTTTCAGTTTAAAATAGAAGTATACAAATATATTTGTCCAATGTCTATGCTTGTTATAGAAGGATGACTAGTGCAATCAATCCATTCCTTTTAGCCCTGGATTTGTTTCAGTTTAAAACAGAAGTATACAAATATACTTTTCTAATGTCTATGCTTTAACCATTCACCTTAAGATGTTTTTACAATATAATTTCCTAAGTCTATTTA
>APFE031182784.1:22076-58515 GCA_000404065.3 Pinus taeda
CTTTATTTATTTACCATACCTCTCATTTATTTATATTTTTATTAATTTACCATACCTCTTTTATAAATATGGTATTTGGGCCTTTGGCCCATAAGATTCACTTAAATAAAACCTATTCTTGAAAATGGGCGAATGGAAGGTTGTAACTCCTAATTTCAAGGGCTAAATTTACCTTTTTCACCCTCTCCCTTAAAATAAGGTGGGCTATTTGAGGTGATTTGTAAAAATGTACTATGATACAAAATATTCACCCACTAAAAATTTAAAACCCCTTAATTTCGCCAAAGGGCGAACATTCGCCCCTAAAATCACCACTACTCAAGGCCTCTACCTTGGCTTGTGGAATTGCATAGAGCCTGTCCTAGGCTAGCTCCAACCGCGCACTGTGCAGTTCCAGCATTTTCCTAGCTTGGCCACTGAGACTATGCAATGCGCAGTCTCTCCCAGACCATGGTCTAGAATGAACTGTGCAATGCGTAGTTCCAGTCATCAAGGTTACACACCGACTATTGGGACTATGTAGTGCCCAGTTCCCATAGTTAGTCAATCACCCATGTCAGTCAAAATTACATTGTCCGTCTCATCAGATGCTCTGATTGTTGCTTGATCATGCTGTGAAGTTATATTTGTAAAGCTAATGTTAGCTTGCCATGAGTGTTCTTTATGTCCCACAGTTACCACACTCATGAATCATTTCTCTCCAGTAGTCATTGTACCATGGCACCAAAAGAGAGCAACTTCAAGAGATACCACTAAAAGGAGCATTGGGGAAGTAATTCAGAAAGTGCCAGTTAACTCGCCAATTTATGAAGACACTCAACTGCTCATAGAAAAGGAGTCAACACTAACATGGCAGCAAGACTAGTAGCAATAGCAGAAGGTAGCAAATCAGTACAAGATCAGGGAAAGAGGAATTTGCTGACATAATAGAGGGAGAAAAAAGTTGCAGAGCAAAAGTAGATTCAATATTCATGCAAGCATCTTTGGTAGCAGAAGGAAAAGGAAGCATACGACAAAGAATACAGAGCAGAGGGAGAGAGAAAAGTAGAAATTGTAGGTAGCAGAACTGAAGTCGTAACAAGCAGAACAACAGACAAAGGAAGTATGGGAGCTACAAAGGAAATAAAAAAGAGAGAAGCAAAAGTAGGAAGAAGAAAAAAGGCAAGGGACAATGATAGAGAAAACAACACCAATACAAGTTGATGAGCTGGAATAACCAACAAATGAGGAATAAAATGAACATATCCATGTTCCCTCGCCAATGCTAAACACAAGAACCAAGTATAGCTAGATATCGATAAGTACATGGAGAAACTAAGACGAGAGGCCACTGAGGATGAATTGGAGTTGAAAACACAAAACATGCAGAAGTACATTGGTGGTCCTGTCATGGTCAACACCATGTCGCACATGCTTTAGGATGTGTTGGACATAGGTTCCAAGACCATATACCCAGAAGCTATGGAGGGAAGAGTCCACTATCATAAAGACAACAATAAGCAGTTTGGGGACATCATTGCATAATACCAAGCTTGGCATCAATACATGACTCAGAAGAATGAAGTGGAGGTTGCCGAGTTGGTCTTCCCCAAACTTCGGAGTCATAGTGTTTTGTATTGTTAGGATATCTCTAGCCTATTTTGTCTCACATAGGTACATGTGGAAAATGTATATTATTTGTAAATATGTTGTAAGTGAAATTCCAAGTGTCACTAGTGGAACGTGAAGAATCACTATGTAATGTAATGAGTTATTTATAAAGAAGTTGAAGAGCCATGAGGGTAGTCAAAGAGTCACAAAGGGGAATATGAAGGGTCACCCCGTCCTTTGTTATAAATAAAACCTCATAACTCATAGACAGGGATTTTGGGAGCAAAGCTTTTGGCTAGGCTTAGGCTTAGAGAAGGCTTGGGAGTATTGTGATGAGCCTTGGCCTCTCCACAACATAGAGAAATTATACTTCTTTGGAGGAGAATGTTTTCTTGACTATAATGTTCCACTATTGGGGCTAGTGGTTGCCAATGATGTATGTATGGATGGAACTTTCACCTATAATAATAATAATTGAGCCAACACGCTTTCATGCATATGTTTTTATTGTAGTTAGAATATTCTAGCTGCTTTAGCAATGTACGTTGTTTAATTTACATGTTTTCTTATGAACAATTTTGTATGCAATTGTATGAATCTTGTTGAATGAGTGTTGTTGGATTAACCTGTCACTTTGGTTTCTGGACTATTCCACATTCCATCTTTTGATTTCCTTCTTCTCATGTGTTCCTTTCAAGTTGTGTAGTATTACAAGATTCTAAGAGGCACACTTCCTTTTCCCCTATTTGTATTAAAACTCTGATGTACCTCACTTGACTCATTGCAAGGTCACACACTTGTTGCTAACCAAAGTCATCATACTTATCTTTACGCACTACCACAATCAAGGCACTACATTACCACCCACTGTTGGAACTCCTGCTCCAAACAGTCTGAGGTCTAATTGGGACTTCTTACCGGGGAGATCCCCTCAATGTTGGTGGGTCTAGCACCGTCAACATTTTTGGTCCTAGAAGGAGGGCCAGATGACAAGCTAAGCCCTTGAAGTCTATTTTGAATTTCTGCACATCATTCATGAATTATGTCACAATCTCAACCCCTACATGTTTTTCTTATGCTCATGATTTTTATGCATTGGTGGATGTTATAGAAGACTTGTCAGAACTCAAATTTGATGGCGAAAGGTTTTTATGACAGGAATGAAGTCCCCTTAGATGACATTGTCTGTCAGTTATTCACTTACACGTTAGAAGGGCAAGTTAAGAAATGTTGTCACACATTTCCCACAACCTCTATACACTCTTTCAACCACATGATTAGAAAATTAGGCTATGTTTTTGCATTTTATGATCGTAAATCACTTCAGTGCAACATTCAAATATTGTGAAAATCACCTGATGAATAAATTTCGCACTTCTATGATTATCTTTGTCACTACTATTTTGAATTTCCAGAAGATGAAGTTGAATGGAAATTTTTGAATGAAAGATTTCAGTATCTTGTTCACATCTCTGAGAATCCACATGAGTTAGAATCTTTCGAACCCATCCCAACCTACCTCGGTGTTAGAGCTTCTAAATATGAGATAAACAAGGTTGTTGTCCCAAGTGACCCTCCCTCCCCTTCTCATCAAACGGTTGTAGGTCCATAGGACAAGGTGGGAGAAGTTGTGAAACTACCCATTGAGCTATGACCATCTCCTCCTACCTCACCTTCTCTGGATTTTTGCGTAGATTTGGACTACAAGCCTTATGGTTATCATGTGGTCACATATTCTTAACCTCCGTCCAATGATTCCTTTGGTCCTTCGAATTTTGGTGTGTTGTGTTCATACATTCTGGATTCCACATGTGATGTTCATGAGGATCAAATTGTAGACAAAGTTGGTGTTGAAAATCCAACTTACACTTTTATTTTGGATGAGTATGTGTGCGAATTTGAGCAAGAAGTTGTGGTGAAGGATGACCTCATTCTCTCCGAACCTTGTCCACTTTATCATGACATCTTATACAATTCTTCCACTGTTGATTCCTCTTGTGAATACTCATCTCCAGATGTTTCCACTTCTGATCATTCACATAACACACAGGATTCCAGTCTATCATTTGATTGTGGAGAGCACAAATATTTCCTCCCAAATCCACTTGATCTCTCATCTTTCATTTTTGGAAATTGAGGAGTGAAATCTTTTGTTTTTCATCAACCCCTCTCTACAATTTGTGAGATCATGAGGATGTCATTGACCATATCGAATTGTCTAATTGTGGCTATTATGATATTTTCGCTCATTCATTTGATCACGATTATGATTCACCTATTCTTGATATTTCTAATCCACCAGTCTTTGACGATCTATCTTTTGATGAAGTGAAAACTACTCAAGTTGTTGAGGCACTTCAACCTGAGCTGATGGTTGTGTTAGGTTCTCGTAGCCTTGAGGTCAGTTCCACTTTCAACCAAAAATCTATCGAATCTCCCCAGGCTCCTTATCTCTCTCCTATTCACAATTAAAATAAATCTAGTTCACAATTTTGCATCCTCCACCAGAATCACACGATCATATTGCCCATGCATTCGAGGATTCATATGCAGCAAGAACTTTTGAGAAACACAAATTTTCTTCTTTCTTCATGTTTTATCATTTGTTAAGTTTGAAGGAGTGTACATGCTTGTCATCCACACATAATGTGACACAACACCATGATACATCTACAGAATGCCTTTACTTTGCTTTCAATTTTTTATTCTGTGTGGACGTATTCAAAATTTGAATGATTTGGTTTGCATTGCTCTATATTTCTTGTCTATTGGTTCTCTTGAATATATTTCTTGTCAACCGCCATCACCTACATGGGTTAACCAATGCGTCGTTGGCTTCATTGGAAATATCACTTCACATGAGTTGGCCCATACTATGCTTAGCTTAGGAGTAGGAGTAGTGTTTTCTTTTTATTATTTTGTTTTTATTCATCTTATTTCCTTTTCATGTTTTTTTTTTTTATGCGCTCGTAGGATTAGTTTCGGCATGAAACAATGTTTGGCTTCTTGAGACAAGCAGGGTGAAACCCGAGAGGACTTATACAACTATCAACACTTAGTTATCTATCTATTACCTTTCTTTATGAGGATCTTTTATTTATTCTAGTCAATGATACCTTAAGGGAAAATACATTCCTTTCAGAGTGAGTCATGGTGAAATCACATCACTTGCACTCTTAACTATTACTAGCTACTCTTATCGATTTTATATACCCTTGTTAAATCAATCAAGTAGAGTAAGGTGAGGGGTAAAACCTTAACAAGTATATCAAAGGTATATATAAACATCCTTCTCTAAAGGAACAACCTATTCTACTCTCAATAAGTCAGGATCCCTCTTCCACCTTACCAAATAAATAAGTGCCTATGCATAGTTCTATGAAAATGAAATGAAATGAAAAATAAAATAAAGGTGAAAGAAGATAAAGGCTTCCTGTGTAGAGAGGTGAAGCAAGTAACTCCGTCAAGGTACTGTCCAGACTCGCTAGTAGCCTAGCAATGCTTTTGTTTCTGAAGTGACTCTACTGGGGTACTGTCAAGGCTTTCTAGCAATGGAGCAACACATGAGATGAAATTAAAACTCTGATAGTCTATATTACTTTTGCATCAATATACCCCTCATCCCCAATCGAAACAACTAAGTTGAATTGGCTTGGTATGTGTGCTTTTTGTTAAATCCACATGGGATATGAACAGTCATGAATGATACAACAATGAATTTCCTTTACTATTAACATAGATATACATTTATAATAAATTCTTGTAACTATTGGATTCATCTTCCAATATCTCTTGGACTACTTTGACCGTTCAACTCCTACACCTTAACTGTTGGTGGATTAGGTTTCCAACATTCCCCCCCCTTAATCTGAAGGGGTATGTAGGAGTCTAAGAAGAGATTTGTAATACAAAATTTTCAAACATGAATGGTAGAATTAGGCTGAATGAGCTCTCTGAAATGTTGGCATAAGGTGGTGGTTTAAGGATGACCACCAACACTAGAAAACTTAGTGCAGTTCTCGGAACTCTTCCAAATCTGACAAGAAGTTAAAGTCTTCTACTAAAATAAGTGTTCCTAATTATTCAGAAAGGGAGACCTTCAACCTAGAAATGGGAGATATACAACTTGTGATGGTTTAAGGATGACCACCAACTCTAGAATGCTTGATGAAATTCCTAGAACTCTTCTAGAACTGGAAAGAATTTAAAGTCTTCTTCTAGATGAAGTGTCCCCAAATATTTGAAGAGGGGGAATCTCAACCTGAAAAGGGAGGTCTCAACCCCACATAGATGGTTTAAGGCCAACCACCAACTGAAGGCATGCTTTGTCTCTGGCTAGAACTCTGAATCTGGTATGGCAAATTGTGGCTCAGGCTCACTAGATGTGGCTTTGAAGCTTTTAGATGACCATCACTTTCCCCCCTGATAGATTCAAGGTTAGAAGATGAAGATTTCTCAACTGCAAGACTTTTCAATATTCGATAACAAATCCTGTTGTTTGTGCTAAATAACTTCTTGGTTGTTGAAGCCCATTGCCAAGAAATGGTCGATCGAAGATGAATATTTTTTCTTGAAGGAGGTTATTTTTTTTGAAGAATCTCTATTATGAATGAGTACACTAAACACAAAGCTTTCATGAATGAAGATCAAAACATTGCTCTTTCATATTGAAAACTCAGTTACAGTGTTGGCATTTAACAACCTTTGGTTGTGAATGTGGAGGAGCAGAATCTAGAATAGTTGAAGGTGAACCATCATGAATAAACCTAACACTATGGAATTGGATGGGCTTTGAGTAATTTGGAATATGAAAGGACACATCCTTGTCATATCCAAGACCTATTTTGTTCATGTTATGGACAAGCTCTTCCCAGGTCTGATTATGGGCTTGGGAAGTGCAGACTGAACGTCTGCATATGAATGTAATTATGTTGCTTCATTGGGAACTAGATCTTAATCAACTGCAACATTATTGACTTGCTTCTTATGGGAGTCTGTTTCAATGTTCTAAACATAAACAAGTTTAGAATGATGACTCCACTACTGTAATTATGCTTGCTAAAGCAGAGATTCAAGCTCCAAACAGTCTACCTTCTCATGTGTATACTATAGACATGTTTTAATATCACATATAATGTTCTTGTTGATGTTTAAAATCCCATCAAAAATGGAGAATATCATAGTATTTATTAACTTCAATACATCATCAAGTCTGGCCATTTTCTTCATTGTAAAACTTACACTTTAAAAATTGATCACAACTATGAACTGATGAAAAAAAAACACCTAGTCACAATACAATTTCACTACAAAATATTCTCAAATATAGTTCTCCCAAGCAACTAAAACATTCGAGTGATATTCTTTCTTAAGGGATGACCCAAAAGAAAATTGACTCTACATAACTTATTTATTCTTCAAGTCGAAACTAGAAAATATAAGTAGAGAGTATTAACCGACATGTAATAAGGCCTATGAACTAATGTTTGAGGTGCATTGTATTATACAAATTTAAGACACAAAACCAACAATGGTAGGCTTTAATATTGATGTTCAATCCTGAAAATTCCATTCATTCATTAGGTCTGTACATTCTGTTCATCTTGTGAATAAAGAAGGGAGGATTTCCGCATAATTAGACACAGACTCAGATACAATGAGTTTTGCCACTACTATTATATTGAATTGAATATGGTTAGACAAGATCTATATTCCAACTCTCATCTCAGGCCTCTCCCATAGTCGGAATCGAATCAGGTAGTTGTTCTCGTGGGTTATATTACCAAAAGAAATTTGCATTTAACAGTGCCTCCATGGTCTTTTTCTCTGTGATCTCTATTGAGAAATTTATAATTCTTTGTAGTAGTCTTCTTGAAACTATTATTACAAACACAAAGAACTAATGTACTTACCACTCTTCAGGTCCTTCCTCAATCGATAGGAACTTGGCATTAGGGAATCCTTCGAGCAAAGTTTTTGTGCATGAAACTCTAGCCATAACAAAAACATAGTTTTTGCCTTCTTAAATATCTTTCATCAACCCATAAGAGATTTAGCAAAATCCACATCACAAATTTCTTTTGCATACCTTACAATATTTGCATCGACACTTGAAAGCCATAAAAATTACAACCTTCCCACAAGAATGGCATTGGTTTGGAACCTTATTGTGGCTACGATTTCTAGGCTTGACTTGTTCCCTGAGATAGGATAGGATTCAACTTTTCTGTTGGAATACAAGGATTCCAGATAGGGGTCTATGAAGGGTCGAAGCCAAGATGTTCTTTTTATTTCACTTGAGACCTTGGCGGTGTGACATCATGGTTTCAAAACTCTGCCCTCATGTAGAAAAACTTACATCTTAGCACCTCTACTATTGAAAGTACCAAAAAACTCCCATCTATTTACAACACCATTGGTTCAGATTAACAATCCAATCCTTCTAAAATATCAGTCAGGATGAGACAAGATGCCTCAACAGTTAATGTAAAAATGAATACAGAGGTTTGAGGTTCGAATCCTTTAAATATTCTAACTCCCTTCAAGACCAGCATTATATACCACCATGGTATGTCATAGGAGTATGCAGGAGCGGTGTGTGGTATATGTAACTGTCATATACTGTCCAACATAATACGTCACAGAAGAGCGATATAGTTTAAGGAGGTGGCGGTTTAGAGGGAGGACTGGTGGTATGGAGCAGTAGGGAGGTATGGTGTTATACATTATTCAACAAAGGCAATGTATGATAACCAGGAGTTAGAACGGAGTAAATATGACAACGTATTAGTATGTGAAGGAGACTCAATAGAGCATGGTATGGAATATGTGCAATAGAGCATTAAAATGTAGTGGTATGGAGGTGTTAATACCACAATTATAAAAAACGTACCATCAAGTATGGAGTGGGATTAGGATGGGTGTTATGGTAGTGTATCACCAAACCATGAGTGGGAGAAACCATAATTATATTAAAAATCGCACTGCAACGTGGATGGGGGTGATATGTCAAGCCACACAGTAATATACATTATATAAAAAATGGGAGTGAGATTCAACCTAATATGTTCGACCGAGTGAAGCTGTAATATATTCAGCGTAATACAGTTATGATACCTGGTATCATTTTAACACAACAATGTGCAGACTAGTGTGGACCAGTGGAGTGATATGAAGTGGAATAGTATTAAAATGCATTGTGGTCGCCATAGATTTATGACTAATTTGAGGACTACATGCAAGCTAACAGATGCATATTTGGTAAACCGCAGAGTGGTAGGTCGCGAATTGCAGGGACTATCATGCACCTCCTAAGATAACTAGAGTGTAGGAAGCTCAGACCTTTGCTTATTTAATGAGCAATTCAAGCTAAACTGGGGATCTACAAACACGATGCTCTGATACCATGTTAAACCCACATGGGATAGGAACAATCATGAATGATAGAACAATGAATTGCAGTTGATATTAACATAAATGTACACTTATAATAAATTCTTCTTACTGTTGGATTCATCTTCCAATGTCTCTTAGACTCCTTTAATCATTCAACTCCCACACCTTAACCCTTGGCGGATTAGGTGTCCAACACAGCTAATAAAGAGAAAGGTAGGGAATGAATTTTTAACTCAAGCTACTAAAGAAGCTATGGTACCCAAATAATCAAATAATACTTCCATAAGAGTTAGACTCACTTTACACAAGACAAGGTCCATACAAAGAGCTGGAGTTCTACCAGTGTGTTGAAAATGTTGTAGCAACTACCACCACCCTCCAAAATCTTGCCTATGCTTCATTTTGGAGCCTCCCTCCTAAATCATAGCATCTCATCTTGCATTGACCCATGTGCTTGTGCTTTGATTGAGCTTCATCATTTTCATTATGGCTTGTGTTTTCTTACTTGGTTTACTGTCTAACCCACAAGTTGATCTCTTGACTTCGTTTCCACCATGTTCTGAGATTTCCTTAGAGAAGTGCACAATCCTTGAGGGAAACCGGCCTTGCTCTCAATAATTATGCAATTCAAGTTGACAATGAGCCTTCAGCTCGAAAATTGTGCAGAACATGAGAGGCAACCCAGATCCACTCAGCCCAGAAATTGTGCAGGACCTCACTGTGCTCAGAAACTACACAGTGTATGAGCTAGAGAGTTGCCAAGTCCTTCCCATAATTGTGCAATCTTCCTAGGCAATGCATGGCACAGGCCCCCCCCCCGCCCCCCCCCCCCCCCCCCCCAACCCCAAAAAAAAAAAAAATTAAAGAAAAATAAAGGGCAAGAAACATCCCTAGGAAGTAGGGATCTATTATTGGTTTCTTGAAGGTGGCACATTGTTATCTTTAGAAGTTTCCGCCAAGTGTCACTTTTATCCTTGATCTCAAGCATACTCATCATAAATTCCAATTGGTTATTCTATGTAATGGATGCCTATATAGATCATTTGTAAATTAGATCATCAACCTCTATCTTTCTTGAGGATATCAGGGAACCTTCAGAGCATTATCGTAGCTTTTCTGGGTGAGTTTTACTTTTATTGTCTTTTGGTGCTTTGTCTATCGCTTTTTGTTGTTAAGCTTGTGAGACTAATGTTTCACTTGTTTCTATGAATGACCGTTGGTATTTTAACTTGTTTTAGCTTGTAGAAGTGTTGTTTCAAGTGATATATTACCTTTCCCAAGTGTCGCATGATTTTTCCCATTTTTCACCAACGGTTGCTGTTGCAATGACCTCCTTTCACATGCTTCATTATCCTTCAATTTGATCAATTGATGCACTTGTTTCACATTCATGCATCAACACTTAGTTATATATGCACCCATCATCACATCAATCTTTATACCTACTTGATTTTCACACTCCCCAAGGGAAGATATGGGTCCCCTTGCTCGGATCTCACATTCCACTATATGCACTATGCAATCTGGGAGCTCAAGGCCTCTGCCTTAACTTCTGGAATTGCACAGAGCCTCTCCTAGGCTAGATCTAACTCTGCACTGTACAAATTCATGAGCCAGTCTCCCAACTTGGCCATTAAGGCTGTACAATGAGCTGTCTCTCCTAGGCCCTGGCCCAGATTGAACTATGCATTGTGCAATTCCAGTCATCAAGCTTCCACACCAACTACTGGGACTACACAGTGTGTAGTTTCCACAGTTATTCAGTCACCCCTGTAAGTATACAATGTGTAATCCTCTCATTATATGCTCTAATTATTGCTTGATCATGTTGTGCATTTATATTTGTAATAGCTAATGTTTGTTTCCCATGACTACCCTTTCTATCCCACAAGTACCACACTTGTGAACCACTTCTCTCTAGTAGTCATTGCACCATGGCACCAAAAGAGAACTACTTCAAGAGATACCACTGAAAGCAGTACTGGGAAGAAGTTGAGCAAGCACCAGTTAACTTGCCAATATATGTGGACACTCAACTGCTCGTAGAAAAGGACTCAACACTAACATGGAAGCAAGACCAACAGTAGTAGTAGAAGGCATCAATTCAGTACAAGATTAGGGAAAGAGGAGGTTGTTGACATAATAGAGGGAAAACAAAGCTACATAGTAAAATCAGATTCAATCTTCATGGAGATAGCTTTGGTAGTAGAAGAAAAAGGAAGTAGAGGACACAGATAACAGAGCATAGGAAGAGAGAAAATTAGAGCTTACAGGTAGTAGAACTAAGATCGTAACAAGCAGAACAAAAGTTGAAGGAAGGATGAGAGATGTGGAGGAAAGAACAAGACACAAGTAGAAGTAGGAAGAAGAGAAAAGGCACGGCACAATGACAAAGAGAACATAACCAATATAGGTTGATGACCGGAACAGCCAACAACTGAGGAAGAAAATGAACAAATGCAGGTTCCCTCACCAATGCTAAACACAAGAATGAAGTCTGGCTAAAGATTGATGAGTACGTGGAGTAATTAAGATGAGTGGCCACCGGGGATGACTTGGAGTTGAATGAAAAAATCATACAGAAGTACATTGGTGGTCTCATCACGGTCGACACCATGATGCACATGGTTCAGGATGATTTGGACATAGGTTCCAAGACCATATACCCAGAAGCTATGGAGGAAATAATCCAATGTTAGAAAGACACCATCAAGTAGTTTGGGGACATCATCGCATAGTACTGAGCTTGGCATCAATACATGACCAAGAAGCATCAAGTGGAGGATGTCAAGTTGGTATTTCCCAAACTTCAATGTCATAGTGTTTTTTCTTGTTATGCTATCTCTAGCCTATTTTGTCTCACATGGGTACAGGTGGAAAATGTATATTATTTGTAAATATGTTGTAAGTGAAATTCCAAGTGTCACTAGTGTAATGTGAATAGTCACTATGTAATGTAATGAGTTATTTATAAAGACGTTGAAGGTCATGAGGGTAGTTAAAGAGTGACAAAGGGGAATGTGAAGGGTCACCCCACCCTTTTTTATAAATAGAACCCCATAACTCATAGACAGGGCTTTTAGGAGCCAATATTTTGGCTAGGATTGGGCTTAGAGAATGATTGGGAGTATTGTGACGAACATTGGCTTCTCCACAACACAAAGCAATTATACTTCTTTGGAGGAGCAGGAATTCTTGACTGTAAAGTTCCACTATTGGAGCTAGTGGTTGTCAATGGTGTATGTATGGATGGAACTTTAACTTCTAATAATAATAATTGAGCCATAATGTATGTTGTTTAACTTCTGCATTTGATTATGAACTAGTTTGTATGCAATTGTATAAATCTTGTTGAATGTGTGTTGTTCAATTAACCCGTCAATTTGGTTTTTGGACTATTACGCATTCCAGTTTGTGATTTCATTCCTCTTATGTGTTCCATTCAAGTTGCGTACTATTACAGGATTCTAAGGGGCACACTTCCTTTTCCCCTCCATGTGTTAGAACCCCCATGCATCTCACTTGACTCACTGCAAGGTCACACACTTGCTTCCAAGAAAATTCATCATACTTATCTCCGTGTGCTACCATGGTCAAGGCACTACATTACCACCCACTTTTGGGACTCCTACTCCAAACGGTTTGAGGCCTAGTTGGGACTTCTTACCGGGGAGAGCCCCTGCATTCACAAGAAGCTTTCATGGTTTGTCTTCTTATAATGGTCATCAAAAAGGTAAGAATGTGAACTGGTTAGAAGTAGTGGTTGCAGCCTATCTTGTTGCTCACAGGAAAGACCTTCTATTTGTTGTAAAATTTATTCAAGATCTTATCTTTTCTATGGCACAATATTTTGTATTTGTTTTAATTTCCCGCATCTTTGTGTATGTAGGTCAAGATCAACAATGGTGGCTTCACTGGAGATTTCATTACACTTGACCCTGAGCTTCTAACTATTTAAGTTAGGAGTAGGATTAGCTACATTCTAGTTTTCTCTCTCTTGCACTCATCTTGAATTTGTTCTCCTTAATATTTCTTTTGTTTTCCTACTTCTATCTTGCATCTTGTTTGGTATAGCCTCCTTTTGCTTGTGCTTTGGTTTTGCTTTCTGGTTGTGTTGTGTTTTTCTATTCTATTATGTTAATGAGAATTTGCATGAAGGGTATCCCATTTCAGCTCAAAAGGAAATTTGGAAAAATAGAAAAGGAGTTTGTGACACTGCAAAATTTGGCTAACCTTCAGCCCTCCTTCTTTGTGTTGGTTATATCTTTTGGTTAATGATGTTTTAACGAAAAATATGATATATTTTTAAGGAGATTTTTGTGTTGAACCATGATACTTGTTTCTATTATTGAAACCTTATGCTTGTACTCAGTTCCTTGTGTTTCATCATTTTCACGCTTATCCGATCAATAGAGGAGGAAAAGGGAGAAAATTCAAACGAGAAAACCTAAATCAAAGGTCTCTATATGCTTCTCTGAAGGACCAAACCCCTTTGATCTGAATAAGTTTGGATCCATCTTCCACCCATAAAATTAATAAGTTTATATGCACAATCCAGTTTAAATATATAAATAAAGGCAAAAGAAGAGAAAGGCTTCTTATGCAGAGGGGTGAAACAACCAACTCCATCGGGGTAGTGTCTAGGCTTGCTGGAAATGGAGAAATGTTTATGTTTCTATAGTGACTCCATCAGGGTACTTTCTAGGCCTATTGACAGCGGAGTAACACTAGAGATGAAAAACTATACTTTGAAAATCTAAGGCTCACAAACTATATTATCCTTTCCGATTCGAAGTGTTGCGATATTGTTGAATACTATGTTTGTTTTTAATCGAGAAGGCAAAAAGGGGGCCATATTTATTCAGGGGGTAAGTGGAGAATCCAAATTGATCTACATGATAAATCGATACTCCCTAGAGAATTGAGACCTTGAATAGAAGAGTCAACCAAGATAGAGAAGCTAGTATTATACAAGTGTTGTCGCCAAGTATTGTCACTTTTACAACACCCTCCAAAAAAATTCCTGCACCAAATTTTGGAGCCTAACTTGGTCTTGCACATTGTTGTTGCAAACATTGTAATCCATTGCATGTGTTTTCTCTAAGTGTTTTGGTCCCTTTTGCAAGAAAAGAAGAATGTTGTCTTTTTGCATGTTAAGTTTCACACAATGTATATGAACTTGTTTTGGTGGTTTCAAGGGTTTAGCTTTGTGTAAATGAGTTTATATTACCATGTAAACATTTGTCACACTCATTTCCAAAGTTGTAAGCATTGTCGAACAAGTGTTGTCATGGTTGTTGCGAAGTGTGTCTTTAGTGTTACACTTGTTGTGAGTCGTCACAATTTTTTTGCACTGAGGGAAGTATATTGTTCATATGTCATGGATGATCCATGTTCCTATGTCATCACATGTTAAATTTGTTTGATCACAGTCGAGTATTATCATTATTCACATAAGCTTCATCGATCCCACACCTAGTCAAATTATGAAAGCTCTCCGACCAAGCAACTTAGCCTCATAAGGCCCTCCTAAACTTTGCATTATGTAATATCATCCCTTTAGATACAACCCTTCCTCTTGACACTACACAATTCATACTTACTACCTCCCAGGACTACACACTAAACAATTTCAGTGCTCAAGCCCAGGCCTTGGCCTCCAAAACTGCACAATTCATCCCTCCAGCCTAACCTCAATTGTGCATTGTGCAGTCTCTGACTTCAAGACCATTCCTTAATCTCATTATCTTTGCAATTGTGCATTCATCTAACATTCTCTACCTTCCATACATAGTACAAAGAATCAATACTCAACCCTCAACTTGTCTCACTAAACACTAAAATTACACAATTTTCTTGCTCAGTCCAGCCTGAACTATGCATTGCATAGTCTCAACACTTAAGATTCACCTCTTACTGCCAGATATGCATAATTACATATTCACTGAGCCTCTCCCTTAGCCTACCACCCAGTTCCAGCTCAGTCTATGGATCAACATGCAACATCATAGACTAGGGGTCTATCTGATTGATGTCATCCTATAATGGGTAAATTGTAGATGCAGGTACTTTATCATACCATGACAGGATGATGAAGAAGGATATGGAGAAGGGAAACATGTTAGAATACATATTTGTAGTTGATTATGCAAGTTGATCAATTAAGAGAAAGCAAGAGGACACCAGTTTGCAACCATAAATCAAGAGCTAAGATCACTAAATACTCCTTACCTCTAAGCCATATGGAGGTGAACAAAAGAGAATTCCCACTAAGACGCATAGCAAGGAGTAACATGAATGGCTTGATATTTCCATGTCATCAAGAAGTCCATGTCAACAATGTCATGTCATGTCATGAGTCGTCATATGCCACATCATTCTTGTGGATTATGTAATTTCTTATTCGAAATGTATTGTGAAGTGGAAGTCCAAAGGACATGTATAAAAGATGAAGATTCATGTAAAGTCCAAAACTCATAGGAAGTCAAATAGTCATGAGGGTAGTAAAAGAGTCACGAGGGAGGTAAAGCATCACCCCATTGGTTATATTTACACCATCATTGTGTGAGAAAAATAATTTTCACATTGGATTCTCCCATAAGGCATCAGAGAGACAAAGTTAGTACTTTTAGGGAGAAAGTCATGGCTCCAATTCTCCACTATTGGAGCTAGTGATGGTTGTTGTATTCATGTATCTTGGGATTTTTATTTAATACCTGAAGTTTCATGGCTGACATGTTTTCATGTATGGATTGTCAATATTTGTAATACTGATATGTGAATATTTATGATTCATGTTTCCTTTCACCTATACTAAAGTAGTTGAACTATTTCAGTTATTTTAGTGCTTATATAATTGAAAATGTGTTTTAATGGTTGTAACAATCATCGCATCTATGTGGATTATTCTTCTTGATGTTAGGTAGTTATATTTTCACTTGTGTGTGCCTCTTTTATGGTGGTATTATTACATTTCTCTTAAAGTCTCACCTTTCCTCCCTCTATAGTAGAATAACCTTAATACACCTGCAACTGAAAATTCACCAGGCACACTTACTTGTTTTTCGTGGAGGAACATACACCCTTCTATATATTGCTGAAAGCTAAAGCCAAGGAAAATATATAAGAATACATGGAAACTGGGCCGATACTCTTGATGGGGCTCCTATTTCAAATGATATGAGGTCTAATTGGTTGATAGATTTTCAGCACCGTAAACTGGATGATGAAGTCCTAGAGAGGTATCATGGTTTACAGTAGTTTCAGGATGTGTTTCCTGCATAGATTGCATAATTTCCTCCTCATAGAGAGGTGGAATTTTCTATTGAGTTAATGTCGGGAGAAACACCAACAACTAAGGCACCATAAAGGATGAGTACTTTGGAGGTGGTGGAACTAAAGTTACAACTTAAAGAAATTCTTGACAAAGGATACATAAGGCCAAGTGTGTCGCCATGGGATGCACCCATATTATTTGTAAGGAAGAAGAATGGTACTCTCAGATTGTGCATCGATTATAGGTATTTGAACAAGGTGACCATCAAGAACATGTATCCATTACTGCAGATTGATGACTTGTTTGATAAGATGATGGGAATAGAAGTGTTTTCAAAGATTGATCTGAGATCTAGATATCATCATGTGTGCATCAAAGAAGAAGACATGCACAAGACTGCAATCCGTACAAGGTATGAAAATTATGAGTTTGTGGTGGTTACTTTTGATTTCACTAATGCTCCAACAACCCTCATGTGTTTAATAAACAATGTGTTGCATCCTTATCTAGACAAGTCTTTGATAGTATTTTTTGATGATATATTGGTATATTGAAAGAATGAGGAAGATCAAGCAGAGTACCTGAAAACAATGTTGAGATTGTTGAGAGAGCATTAGTTTTATGCCAAGCTCATTAAGTGCAATTTATTTCAGTCTCAAATTCATTACTTGGGACATGTTGTCTCCAATGAATGGATAATAGTGGACTCATAAAAGATTAAAGATATCATGGAGTGAAAAACTCCTAGGAATGTGGATGAAGTCATATCATTCATGGGACTAGCAGGTTATTACAAGAGATTCATCAGGAACTTCTTGAAGATTGAATATACTATTACATCTTTGCGGAGGAAATAAAATAATTTTGCATGGACAAAGGTGTGTGCATCTAGTTTTGAACAGTCGAAGTAGTTTCTTACAAATGGTCTGGTTTTAAAAATTGCATATCCTTATAAGGAGCTTTTGGTTTGTATAAATGCATGTAAGGAAGGACTCGGTAGAGTCCTGATACAGGAAGGACAAGTGGTTTAATATGAATCAAGGAAGTTGAATAAGCATGAGAAGAAATATGTGACTCACGATATTCAATTGGTAGCTATCATTCATGCATTGAAGATTTGGATACATTATCGCCTTGGCAAGAGGTTTGTTTCAATGAGTGATCATAGTGGACCGAGGTACTTATTTGACCAACCCAATCTAAATGCAAAGGCAAGTGAGATGGTTAGTTACTCTTAATGAGTTTGATTTTGAGATCATGTAGATTAAAGGAAATGAGAATAGGGTTGCATATGATCTTGGTAGGGGGATGTAGGTGTATCATATTTTAGTTGTGAGCTCTTATGGGAGAGGTTTGTAGGAGTGAATCTTGTAGGCAGGACAACATGATGAGAAGTACCATTAGCTAAAGCAGAGATTGCAGGAATAGGGTGAAGGTGATATAGATGAGGAGTATCAACTCACAACATATTGCTTGGTTAGATATAGGAACAATAACAATGTACCAGATAATAGTGAGCTGAAGAAGTTTATCTTGATGGAATTTCATGTCAAGCCATAATTAAGTCACTCAAGATACCAGAAGACTTTGAAAAATATTAAGAAGTTTTATCATTGGCCAAACTTGAAGAAATAAATGGCTGAGTTTGTTGCAATATGTTTGGACTTTTAGCAGGTTAAATCATAATGCAAGCATCTAGTTGGCTTATTGTAGCAAGGTATCTCACTTAATTCATCAAGATTATTGGATTATCCATCATGGTCATTTCCATCGAGACATCATGATTCCATCATCTTGATTGTTTTTTAATAGGTTCAGTAGGTAGCTCACTTACTTGTAGTGAAGTCTACGAATTTAGCTATTGAGGTTGCATGGTGTTCTCAAGAATATTATATTAGACAAATATGCCAAGTTCACTTCCAAGTTTTGGAAGGAGTTGTTTTCAAGCTTGGGTATATAGTTAGATTTCATTACATCTTCTCATCTGTAGACGGAGAGGGTTAACAAGATTCCTAAAGACATGTTGAGGATGTAGTTCATGCATCAACATAGGAAGTGGGAGGAGTATCTTCCAATGGTAGAGTTTTCATATAACAATGGGTATGAGGATCCATTGAAGATGAGTCCATTTGAGGCTCTTTATGTGTGAAGTTTTAATACTCATATCAGTTTGAGTGGTCCGATTAACAAGGTGATAAATGGATTAGATATGCTAGATGAGATGGAGTAGGAGATGTCAGTTATTAGAAGGAATTTGAAGGAAGCATGGGATAGGAAGAAGATTTATTCCGATCAATATAGAGAATTCAGGGAGTTTCAGGTTAGAGAACATGTTTAGTTGCACATCGAGCCTGAGAGGAGCTCCTTGAGGATTATGTCAGTTGCCAAGTTGGCACCTTTGTATTATCAACCTTTTGAGACCTTGAGAGGATTCGACCAGTTGCCTACATACTTGCACTTCTTCCAGTAGTGAAAGTCCATGATGTTTTCAATGTTTTATTACTTAAGAGATACATCCAAGAAGTTGATCATGTGATTGATTTGTCTATATTGTAGGTGGAACGAGAGGGAGAGTTGTAGCTAGAGCCACAATGCATGTTGCAACAAAAACATCTCATGCTTTGGAACCAAGCAATAGAGTAGGTTAAAGTACAGTGGAAGCAATTTGGGTGTGGTGAAGCTACATGGGAGATGACTAATCAGATGTGGGCTTTGTATCCTTCCTTATTTGTTGGTTGAGTAGATGTGTTTGGTTTGTGTTTTTTGGTTTATATATATATATTGCAATAAGATGTGTTATAAAGCTCCAACAAGCAGTATGGTAGTCATGTTTTCACGAGTTGGTCATTGTAAATACTGTAATGAGTTGCGTTATAAAGCTCCATAAGAAGTATGTTTTTCTGGTCATAAGTGTCATAGAAAACCAAGGATGGTTTTCCCCCAAGGAGGAGGGGTTTTTAAAAGCCTTTGGTTGATTTTCCACATAATAAAATAAGATCAAGGTCATGGGAAATGTATTCCAAGTTGAATGGTGGGAAAACATTATAGTAGGCATCAATTGCGTTTTATTAATGGCTACGGAAATTGGCAAAGGAAAAGATGCAATAACTGGCATTTAACTATGAGAAATAAAGGAAAATAGGAGAAAATGAAGGTAAAGAGACAAAAATATGCATGCAAGGCAAATTAGAGAGAAAATGAAGGAAAATAAAGAAAAAAGGGAAAGGAAATGAAGAGTCTAGACCTTAATGATAAAAATGCATTAGGGAAACAGTTCACAACTTTTGATCATTACAACTTTTTTTATTTCAACTTTTGGCTCTCTTACACTCTTGCACACTTAGATAATTCTTGGAGCATTCTACAATTCACTTGGACTTGGAGAGAAGCAAGCAAGAAAAAAAATGCATGGGAAATAGGAAAAGAAATATGGATCAACCACTACAACAAGATTACATTGTAGGTAATAGGTTGCATGTGTGATTTTCCTTGTTCAGGTTTGGATCCATGAGACATTCCTGTGGTTCTCTGGTTATTTGATGTCATTGGCATGGATATTTTCCTAGATTGAGATTGGTTTTAGCATTTCCTTTCCATTTCATAGATAGCCATGATGTAGTGGGTTCCCTGTTTGTATTTTTGATTTATTCTCAGGGCCCCTGGATGGTGTGGGTTGAGATATAATCTATAGAGCACTAGAATAACTTAGGTTCCTTGGAGGTTGTGGGTTGAGATGGGAGATCTATGGAGCCCCATAACAACTTAGGTTCCTAGGAGGTTGTGGGTTGAGATAGAATCCCTGGAGCCCTAGACAACTTGGGATGAGACCAATCCAATTGGTATTAACGATTTTTTGACTGGTTAGGTGAAATCATTGTGGTTGAGGGTTGAGATGATTTGGCCTTAGGAAGCCTGGTTGGTCTTATTTTGGTTTAACCTATGTGATCCCACATTCTTGCTTGGTATATGGCATGGGGGTGATTGGTTGAAAGAGATATTTTGGTTCAAGCAATTTATGGTCAAGTGGTAAATGGAAGTCTTTGACTTGGTTGGATTTTACACAAATATGAGTTACTTTTCCACTATAAGATATGATCATTTGTACCAATTATTATGTTGATCTTATCACTGATTGTCATGTACTCTATTCTAGTTAAATGTTGGTTATATGCTTCGTTAGATGATGTGCTCTTACTATGGATCTTATTCATGATTTGATAAACTATTGAATGATTGATGAATCCATGGGCTAACAAGTGTTGTTAGAGATATCTTGAAAGGGAATTGGACCTTTTTGATAATTCTTTGATGAAGTTTAGAATTTTATGATCAGATATGCATTCATGACCTGTAGCTTCTATGTTTAATACATGTTTGAGGAAATGTTTATCAAGAGATTGGTATGTTTTGAGTGATTTATAGCCTTAGCATTCATTGTTTTGAATTTTAGCATCTTAGACCTGATTCTGGAAAGTACTGGGTATTTCTAGGCAGTGGCCTATATGTCATCATTGAAAAGTGGCACAAACCTTGCGACCACATACACATATCAGGGATGTATTGGTCATAAACACATGCAAGGGGGATTATGGGTGTGGTTGTAGCCTCCCAGCCACATGCACAATGTGTTATGGGTGTGGTTGGGGTGTCAAGCTTGTGAAAATGAGTTCCAACTCAAGGATTAATCACAACATTGGTTTTTAGGTTGTTGGGTGATCTAGTGTCCCTGAGGGGTGGTATTATGTGTTCTGGTTTTTAGGCCCCACTTCTATTACTAGAACTTGGAGGTCAGGTCATGTCATAGTAACTCTCAACTCATGTTTACCCTGGAGAGTTTGTAAAAATGGGTAACTATAAGAGGAGGTTGTTACACTATTGGAGTAAAAGTTTGATAAGATTGATGTTAATGATCATAGGATATTGGAGAAACCTAGTATCCTCCATATCATCATGTGGTTGGACTTGAAATACATTTACATCCAATTATAAATTCTCCATCCTAGTTGGATGATAATCATGGTCATTTAATGTTATTGTAAATGTAGAGGGGGAATTCCTTAAATCATTGTCAATAAAATTTATTGAGTACCTTGTAAAATCCTTTATGGTGAGGATTAATGATTGTGGAGTTTAACAATGTTTAGAATATATGTTGTGATTAATAACATTTAATTTGAGGTTCTTCATATAGAATGATCTAATATATCCCAGCCTTTTATACTCTAATACATATAATGTATGGTTCTTAGTATTTGTTGATGATTATAAAATCTAACATAACTGAGTTGGTAATGCAATTTACATTCCTACGATTACTATATGAAACGTGTTAGAAAATAGGGAGGCTAGAGGAAGAAAAGCATATTTCAAAATCCATATAGAGAAAATAAAAAATATGATGAGTGAATAATAAAGGAGGAAATTTCTATAAGGTGCAATCAACAATATTATCATTGATTAGGTGGGTCTTCATGGAACATCGACACCTATCAACAAACATAGTGTAAAATTGGAATATATTTGATAATTTCATCGATCGATTTTCATGAATAAGAGAGATGAGGGTGATGCAACCCTCAAGTATTTTCTTGCATAAGATGACATAACAAGAAAAATGTGGTAAGTAGTGGGACGCTTTGCCATATGTGATGATGTGTATGATTAGATTAAAGACTAAATCGATTAGAAAGGAGTCGATGTACTCAATATGCATGATATTTTATTCTAGAGAATATGTGAAAGGGTAAAATCTAAGTGTAATTGAAATTGGGCATGTACATGTTGGAAGCAATGTGTGGTTATTAGATATAACTAATAACTCATGTTCCATTAAGACTAGTTGAGTTGAAAATTTGTAATAGTCACAACTAAAAACACATAAATTGGAAGTGAAGTATAGTACTTAATACTTGACAAAAAAACTAAATTTTATTGGCTATAGAGCCAATAATAATGTATATTTATGCTCCTAATAATATATTTTTCATCAATATTTTACTCAATTAATAAACTATTTCATCAATATTTTACTCAATTAATAAATTGTCCAATAAAATTTGTTAAAATCTCAAAACATAGATTGCAAATTAATAACAAAAATACCAAAGTAAATAAAGATAAAAAGTAATTAATATTACAAATTAAAATTAATCAAATATATATAATAAAATAAATAATTATTAATTTTACATAATTTAGAAAAACAAAAAATAATAATTATAAAACCACTCCTCCCCACCTAAATTTATATTTATATTTTTATAACCAAATCCTTCACCTAAAATTTATAAATATACATAAAAACCACACTATAAAAAAATACATCATTAGAATTCATCACTACGCCCAATAATATATAATATAAAATTCATCACTAACACCAATGGAACAAAATCTACTATAGTTAAAATATATTTTCCCCGGCTAATTACCTAATTGATATTGAAATACATGCAATGTAGCATGGAAAGTCGAAGCACCTTGTGTCATTATACGGTGAAAATATTTTTACGTGTAAAATTAAAATTAAGATTGTGAAATCAATAATATAACAGAATTTTACGAGAATTTTACCATATTATCAACGTAAAGGAATTATTTTTATTTAATAGTAAAATTGAATATAATTGATTGCATATTTAGATTATTTTATGGATAAATAGTAAAGTTAGTTATTAACTTTATTATGTATTTATTTGAAGACTTAGATACATAAATATGTTAAGCATGGTATAATTGTGGATGTAAACCTATTTGAATATGAAAATATAAAATAGAAAATATAAAAATAAATTGAATTAGTTACTTAAAAATAATATTGTTAAGAGGTAAATATTAGTATTCATAATAATTTCTTCAATAATTAAAAATAAATTTCTCAGCCATATCATTAAATATTGTAGAGATGTGAAAAAAAAAGGAGGTTAGAGATGGACATGGAGATGAGAAATGTATTTGAGTTAAATTCAAGTTTACTTTCCGCATATATTATTATTGATATTGTTAAAACTATTTTTATACTTTTCATTTTTAAAATTTTAGAACTTAGTGATACACACTCAAATTATTATGTGCCTTTTGATTTTGATCTAAAATATTTTTTTAATTTTAAAATTTATTCTTTTGATTTAGCTTTTAGTCCTAAATAGAAATCAACAACTAGTCTCTTTAAGCAAGTTAAAGCTTTATAAGTGTTCATCATATAAATTGTTACAACTATTAAATTTGACATATAAAAGAGTATCTCACTAATTATTATTACTGTTACATAACTTCAACCTAATAATCACTTTCTTATTTCATGAATAGCAATAGCTCATGTGAAAGCATAAAAGGAAAAGTTAAAGACTCCATATAAATTAATATCTTCAAAACATAGTGACCAAAAAGAATGCACCACTACTATATGCCTTATAATGCCATGCCAAATAGAGATGGGGTGTAAAATAACATGGCTAATGAATGATGTTAAAAATTACACTTGTCAAAGAAAAGGTTAGGCATATATTCAAGATTTTAAGGTAGAGGTTTGGGGAAAATTAACTAAAATTTAAATTGTGGTTCCATGTTGTTATGGATTCAACACTTTTATGCTTTTACATTTCTAAAATAAACATCTTTTAATATCATTAACATTTCTTTCCATTCCATAAGGTCCAACCTCCTTTAATCTTATTACTTTTAAACTTGCCTAAGGTTGATACACTCAATAAAGGAAGTTGACATTGAGATTGACATTAAGATAGCTGGTAAGAGAGATGTAGACATACATATATTTATATATAATAAATTAGTTTAACTATTATATTAGTAACTTTATTAACTCAACTTATCATTCTTCATCATAAATAACTTTAATATTATTAATTTATAATTAATATATTAAATATTCATTCATATTGATTTCTTTTATATTTCATTTTTAGGTTGTGCTTTTATTTATTCTTAGCTAGCTTGGTAAGATTTATTGATTTCTTCTTTTGTTTATTTATCCCTCCATATTTCTCATTTTTCTTCAATCTTGTCCCTAAGATGGATCCACTTATGGATTTGAAACATCCACAACTCTCTAATCATATTTGGAAAATCGGAACTCTCTCTATACGAAAATGAACCGCAGGAATATGAAATCTACTATGTATGGTTCATGTTAAGATGTACTATGTGGGATATAACATATTCCAACAAGCTTAATGGAGGTTTTAATGGGAATTAATGAAAAATTTATTAAGCATAACCGTCTATAAGAATCCTTAATGTTTCACTTATATGAGGTCAACAATTTCATCTCAAACTAGTGTATTGGTCTCAGTAGAATGCATCGTAATTTTCCTAATTTGCATATGTTTATATGAATGTCAAATAACTCATTTCATTAATTCAAATCTATTGAAATATGCACAGAACTAAAATTGTATATTGATACAAATTGGTTACTATATTTCCTAAAATTGTATATTAATACAAATTGGTTACTATATTTCCTACTATAATTAGGAATTGACTAAAGCATAAACTAGTAAATTTACATAAATCACACAACCATGCTTCAATTCAAGGTATTGAACATGAATTATGCTCATATCAAAACAATTAGATCATATTAAAGAAAAGACGACACTAACATAAATGCATTGAAGATCATGTTAGATAACAAAGTGATGAGACAATCCTATCAAAGCTTATTAGAAACTAAAACTTGTGTATTAATAAAAATCTAGCCAAAGGTACTTTTATATATTCTTATTGGAAAGGTTATTGGATCATGTATTAATGGATTAACTTTAACAATTAAAAACATATTAATTATATGTTATGATACAAATAATTTAGAAAATCAAATTTATTTAAAATTACTAATTAAAAATAAATAAATAAATAAATATATTGTATTTATTTTAAATATTTTTCAAAATTTTGTTTTAGAGTATTTATTTTTCAATATTTTTCAAAATTTTGTTTTAGAGTAATGATGAGCGACAGGAGATGAGAAACGAGAGTTCACACGAAGAAGATGAAGGGTTGGACAGGTACATATAGCGTACGAAGAAGATGAAGGGTTGGACAGGTACATATAGCGTAGTCTATAGATGTCACAATTTAGCAATTTAGATAAGATTTTTAAAAATGTGACAAAAAATTTACTTACGATTCAAGATTTTGGGTGTGTAATAATTTTTGATAACCCAAAATCTATTTTTATCATTAGAAACAATTGAAACACTCACACAATCAATTTTTTTGCGCTAAATATATTTATGTCATTAAAAACAATTGAAACACTCACAAAATCAAAAAAATTTAATAAATTCGAGCAAGGAATTCACCCATTAAGCGAAATTGTGGCCTCAGTATAATAAGCCTGACCTACCATGAAAAGGCTGGAGATTCTTCTTCGGCGTAGCGAGTTGACCCCTCAGTCCTCCTGCCTAGCCATTCTGTTGTAGAGGAGCAGTACTGGTTGAATCATCAGGCTTTGAAATTTTTTAAATGGTCATCGAGTGTGAACTCCATCACATGCAATGTGACATGAAGAAAAAGGATATTCACGTTGAACATAAGTAAAGTGGATTAACCCAGTTTTGTAAATATTTTAGTTTTTCCCTCTAAATTATGCGTAAATTGTAAATATTATAATCACACAAGTCAAGTTATATGAATTTGGATATACGATAGCAACTCTAAATGATATTTTTATATTAATAAGTAGTGTTAAATATATACATGTCCATGTAAATATATTTATATGGACAATGTGATAGGGTTGTGATAGTAAACTCATGCTATGTAAATTTTAATAATGTTTAAGAAAAAATAATTCCTTATGGTTAAGTATTAGCATATGATTTCATTTACTTTCCATGATGTTTTTTAAATGAACCCATTTTTTATTGATTTAAAAATCCAATCATCATATACGTATATGGGTTGGATAGGAAGTCAATTCATATACTTAAGTAGCATGGGCTCAGTAAATCATGATGGAGAAGTCAACTATCATTTTTTTTTCAAGCGAAAAGTCAACTATCATTTTTTTAACTTTTTAGATGTTATTGATTTAATCATTATTATGTTCATGCTCTATATGTATCTTTTAAGGATTTAATAATTTTTTTTGTATATCACATTTAGAATGTAGGCAAATATTCAATAAAAAAACATGTAATTTACTACAAAAATTACTAAATTTGATTCAATCATTATTATGTTCATGCTCCATAGGTATGTTTTAAGGATTTAATCATTTTTTTTTATATCACATATAGAATGTAGGCGAATATTCAATAAAAAAACATGTAATTTACTACTAAAATTACAAAAATTTTGGCGAATATCATTCATTTAATCATATATATGTAAAAAATAGGCAAATTTCCCCTAAAATTTCCATACTCTACACTTGTGATGCTTTATTCTCCATTTATAACCATGAATCCACTTGGAAATTAATCAAAATAACAAGTGAAAATGGAAATCCGAGACATGAAATGAGAGATAGGAGGTTGCAAGTGACCATAGTGGTTAGGCAAGTTAGGACATATTCATGAATTGTTTCTTTCTATTCATTGGTCTCTTGACATCTCTTCACCACACTTAAGGTTGGATCTTCTCCAACACAATGGGGATTATCCTTAGTTAGGATTGTTAAGGATATGGAGTAGATGCTCAAGGTCATTTTTGAGGAGTAAGCCTCCACAAAACAAATGTTGTAAGATATGGAAGGAAGTAGAAATGAGGACAAGGATATTGGAAATAGAGAAAAGGAGGAAGAGATGCATGAGAAAATAGGATGATATGAAAATAGTGCCTATGACCCTATTGGGATAATGGAGTCATGAAGTATTACATAAAATGAAAGGACTACTTTTTCACAATTGAGTAATTTGGTTAGGCTATATGGTAGAAACAATTAGTTTTCCATATTCAAACTCATTGGATGAAAGAACTAGTTTGATACCTCTAACATTTAAGCATGTGCTCAAGGAAAATTGAACTAATTTGATACATTTAACCTTTATGTTCACTATAGTTGTGAGAATTCATGTTGCATTTGGGTGTGAAAATGTATAATGTACTCTTTAGAGGGGTGCAGGTGTTGATTAGGCACAATATTGGAAATCACCTAGGGCGGTTGGAGTTAGGAACCACCATTTGTATAGGTTACAGATAGATACTCCTAAGGCACTAGTTAGCAGTAGTAATCCATGGGATTAGGGGGCTATGGCATAGGAGGATGGTCCATATACATCATGGAGGACTTATATTGCTTCGTAAGGTAGGTGTTCCAAAGATAAATAGAAAACATGACGATGTTTGTAGAGGATGTGTGTTCGGGAAGTTTGCCAAAGTAGATTTTACTTGGAGTGGCACTATATTGGTGGGTATTCTTGACTTAATGCATTCAGGTATATGTGGGTTAATTTCTACGAAGTCTCTTAGGTGATATTAGTACTTCACTAATTTTTTCGAAGGTTTCTTCAGGAAGACTTGGATATATTTCCTGAAAACCAAGGATGAGGTCTTTAGTCGCTTTAAGGAGTTCAAAGCCTTAGTTGAGAATGTGACAAGTAGGAAGATGAAATTTATTCAGTCAAACAATGGAGTTGAATACATGGGAAAGGAGTTATAGGAGTTATATTCCAGGGAAGGAATCAAGAGAGAGTAGACGGTTCCTTACAACCTGTAAAAAAATGGGATTGGCTAGAGGAATATTAATATTATTTCGAAGGTAACCAGAGATATGTTGTATGACCAAGATCTACCATGCTACTTATGGGAAGAGTCATGTAGTACACCAGTTTATATCCAGAACAGGGTTCCACCAGAGGAGGAATTCACAAGGAAGATGCTAGATGTTAGTCATTTCACGATATTTGCTAGCCCAACGTATTGTCATATTCCGAGACAAAAATTCCAAGATAGATCAAATTGCAGAGAGGGGGTACTTTTTGGGGTACAACAAGACCTCTAAGGAATATCAAATATTCATCCCAAGGGCTAGACAGATCATAGTCAAGAGAGATTTAAAGTTCCTAGAGGAAAAGGCATACAAGATGTCCAAAGATTTTCCAATAGCTGATGAACATCATGAGAAGTTAGTAGAAGCTCCTAATGTTGAGCAGTAGGATCAAGGGAAACATAACATGAGTACAGTTACTAGTATGAGCACAAGATCATCTGTGGGATTTCTTAAAAATTTATATCATATGGAGCAACATATTAAGGAGATGAGTCAAGAGGACATAATGGTGGATATTCCACCTTCTACAATTGGCAAGAGGAACCTTGAGGTTCAACAGACACTGTGGGATGCTCATGAGTTTATGGGAACTCCTAGGATGGGTAGCAAGTAGAGGAGACAACCAGAGAGGTGCACTGGCTACATGGCATTGTTCAGTTAGTTAGTTGATAGTGAGCCTTCCATCTATTAGGAGGCCACATAAAAATAGGTGTGGTTGCATGCAATGGTTGTAGATTATGCCTTAATTATGGGAATGATGTGTGGGAAGTTGTGCCTAGACTAATAGATAGGGTAGTGGATGGATCACTCTGTATTTTTAAGATCAAGCATTGTGCATATGGAAGAAAAAAAATACAAAGCAAGGTTTCTGGCCAAGGGGTTCTCTCAAAAGGATGGGATAGACTACGAGGAGAAATTCACTACTGTGGAAAGCTATACTTCTACACAAGCCATGATCTCATTAGCAACATAAATCGGATGGTAGATCCATCAGACGGATTTCAAGACGATGTCCCTATATGGTGAACTGGAGGAGGAAGTATACATAGAAAAACTAGAGGCCTTTGTAGAACATAGTAGGGATACCCACATGTGTAGGTTGAAGAGAGCTTTGTATGGGCTCAAGCAAGCTCCTAGGGTGTGGTATGAGCAAATCGATAAGTACTTGTAGGGCACGGGCTTCTTGAAGAGTGAGGTGGATGCTAACCTCTACTACTTGGTGGTTGGGGGTGAGGTTCTCATTTGTGTCATGTATGTGGAGGACTGTTTCTAAGAGGTTCATTGGGCTCATAGAGGACTATAAGAGGTACCTTGCACTTGATTTCAACATGAAGGATTTGGGGCTCATGCACTACTCTCTATGCAAAGGTGTGGCGGAAATATGGGGAGATTTTCCTTGGTAAAGGGAAATACTACATCTAGATCCTAAAGAGGTTTAGGATGGAGGATTATAGAGCCATGTCTATGCCCATGATCACAAATTGGAGGAAGGTAGATGTGTCTAGGGAGAAGGATATAGACCCCACATTATATAGGTAGTTGATAGAGTCTCTCATGTATTTTGTCAACACCAGGCCAAACACATCCCATGTAGTAAAGCATATTAATTCGTTCAAGGTGGAGCCAAAAAGAGTGAATTGGAAAGTAGCTAAGCATGTGCTAAGATATTTGCACGACACTATCAAGTACGACATCAGATATTCCTGAGGTGATAGTATCAGGTTGGTGGGATATACTGACACAAACTACGTAGGTAATACATTAAATCAAAAAAGAACTCCATGGTGTTTCGTCGACATGAGATCAATATTTTTTTACTAGTACATTTAGATGAATAAGCCTGTGGCACCAATTTCTGTAGACATAGAGTACATAGTAGCGAGCATGGCTACATATGAGGTCATATGTCTTCCAAAGTTACTATTGGCCTTGTTTGATTAGAGGGTTGAAACGACAGTGACACATTTTGAGAATCAGCGTTGCATCAGGTTGTCTAAGATTCCAATGTCTCATGCTATGTCCAAGCATATAGAAATATGGTATCACTTCATCCAAGATTGTGTGTAGCACAAGATTGTTCATTTGTGATATATACCCACAGATGAATAGGTAGTAGACATGCTTACAAAGGCTTCAGGGAAGGCAAGGTTAATCTTCATCAGAGATAAGATGGGTGTTATGCAGAACACGGGTGTTATGCAGAACACATTCCTTGCTAAGAGGGAGTATTAGTTTATGTAGCTCAGATAAGTGTTCTAGTCTCAGAGGGAATCCATGAGGCTAAGGAACACAATGGATTAATTTTCTTCAATACTGAGAAATAATTTCTAACGAAAATCACCATAATCGGAATTAATTGGCCAAATTATTAATTTTCCTAAGTCTAACATATGGAAATGTCTTAATTAATCAGGATAAATAGAGGTAAATCAATTTTCCTCTAGTGACTTCTAGAAAAATCATTTGATGGGGTCAATATGATCTTAGCCATTGATTGATATTAGAATGTGGTTGTTGATTGGTCAACGAGAGATTATAAGAGTAAATTGATGGAAATTTGGAGAACACACCAGAGGCACATATTTTCCGTAATAGCAAGGGCATAGTGATAGTATGAGGGCACAACTAGATTGAGATCAACAATTACTAAAGATAGTATTATCAAAGAAAATTCCTCATAATGATTTCCAGTTTATCAGAGATAGAGGGAAGTGAATTTTATCTGCTCAGTGGTTAAGTTGCCCACAAGTGTGAATTGCTTCAAAGAGGCTAATTTGTCAGAGTAAGGAGAAATTTTCCAATGTGATCAATTTTCATAGGAGACGCTGAGTTTTCTAGGAGAATTTGAATTCCAAAGGAGGTCGAGTATATTTCCAACCAATGCAAGTTTTCCAATGAGGGTTGAGTTGCCAGGGTTTCATGTGTGGACCAATTTAAGGCTCTAGAGGAGGGTTGAATTGGATCAGAGGGGTGGAGTTCTCTCGAAGAATCTAAATCAACTTGTAGAAGTGAAAGGAACAATTTTCTAGAGGTTTTCTAATTTATGGAAAACAATTGTACTTTTTCAATCACAGAATTTTGTTGAAGAATAAATAAAATACTCATCTATAGAATTGGTTTTCCCCACACTTGGGTTTTTCTAAGGACATTTGTCCAAAAATATATATGTTCATTATTTTTGTGTATGTAATATTTTATGAGCTCTTATCATTTATTTATTTTTTTGTGAAGTTACAATATTTGTTTATTCAATATTTGCCTCAAATAATTCACAAAGGACAAACAATCAAATTTGATTAGAGAATAACAACGAAAAACTACAATAGTACTAAAAATTTCACAGAATATCCCTAAGGAAGAAGATGAGAATATTGATATCTAATTGGAGCAATCTAGTGCCAAGTCAAGTCCCTTCTAAGAATATTCCCGATTTTAAAAATCAAGAAGGCCTAGATTAAGAATCTTCAAAGTTTAATTTACCATCAAAAGACTAATAATCAAATAAGGGTACTATAAAGAAGATCACACCCTCCTCCTCTTCCCCTTCTTACTCAGAAGTTATTAAAGATCAATCTTCTTCCCCTATAGTAACAAGAAGCAGGAAATACCACAATAAAAGGAACATCAATCATGAGGATTGTGTTGCACCGCATGAGCCCAACAGTGGGTTGTCAACTAGAAATTCACAGAAATGTTTTTTTTTTGCATTTTCTTGTGCAAGAAATATGTTAGAATCTACTCCTACTACCATGAAGCAGTAGGAATAAAAAATAGTAGATTTAGTTTTGGAACTTTTCCCTCCCTTCTTTTATTGGGAGGAGACCAGTCTTTTAGTTTTTTTGTAAGTGTCATTATATGAAGCTAGTCAATGGTACCTCACAAAAAAGAGATCATATTATAGACTTTCTTGTATATTTGTTGTGACTGAGAAAAAATTTAAGACCAACTATTCTCATTTCTATTAAAAATATATATATTTAAAAATAAATAATTAAAAAAAAAACATTTTCTGCTATCATAAATTTATTTATTGATTACTTACCTCTCATTTCACTCATTAACCAATATTTGAACTTTTTATAGAGTTTCCAATGTATCTAACCTTAGAAATGTAATTTAAAAAACACTTTTAAAAAGTATATTCCTTAAATCATTTATTATTTTTGAAAGATAACAACAATCATAAAATTTGAAAAGAAGGATTAAATTTTTAATAACTCATCAATTTTCTCACATACAATGTTTGGTTGATTAATAAACATCCATTCATTACATAATACTTGTTTTTCAGACTAAAATAATTTCTATTCCAATTAGCTCTTATCTATTACTTGATATCAGTGCACCCTTTCATAGCATTAAATCCATCAAGTCGCTCATATATAGATAAATAACTTACCACCATATTTGTGTATGCACTATTTTATGTGTCATTTAATGAAAATATCCCAAAGAATATTAGATACATTGTTTTTGTGAATCTCCAATTTGAATTCATATGTTATGAGCATTATTAATTATTGTGAAAATGGGAATTTGCATCACATTTAGTTTACATATTTCATGTTTTTTATTCCCATACTCATCGTAATGCCATTTACTTTGTTATCTTTACTTAGGAAACTTTCCATAATGTTGTCTTTGCCTCCATGCTTGGTTGGGTACAAAATCAAAGTAATTATTCCTATTTGTAAGGACATTGAGAACTTATTAGGAAGATTAATCACAAATGAGTTGTTTATTGCCATTTTCAGAGAGGAAATAATAGAATTTAATTAATCTTATGGAAATGAGGTCATCCTTCATGTTTAGATATTCCATCTCACCAATTGTATCATGACCCCAATAATAAAAGAAATAATGGAAACACAATACATAACAAAGAATTGAAATTAAATCTCTCAAATTGTACCAATCTGGTACAAGTTTGGTTATCCTCTTCATAAGGACAATCCATAATTTTTCATTATTTCACATAAGATTATTTAAATATTATGTTTGGGATTACCAAATTTATTAAGCTTGGTGAAATGTTCTAACTTGTATGTTTTTGATAAGTTGAGATATGAACTTGCACAAATAAACATTGCCAACATCACACAACCTAAAATTGGGATTGCAGTAACGAGAATTGTGATTTTGTTCATATAATTTATAACATTATCAAATTCTGACTCTTTTTTTCTTCAAAATGATCATTATTGTTTTCCTTATTCAATGTATCTTTACCTCTCATTCTTTTTTACTTTTTACTTTTTTTCTTCTTGTTTCTAGCAACATTAATATAAAAATGAGAATACTTTCTAAATATTTTGATAATGCCTATAGCTCTCTTTTCTATGCCTCAAGATCAAGAAGGCATATCCTTGAACAACATGGATTCTTAAGAAAGCTAGGAAGAAGGTAACACCAACCTGGATTCATCTCAACTCTAGATCTAGTAAGTGTCAGGATGGATCAAATTTGCTTTCACCCTAAAAGAGGTTTTCATATTAGGGATTTGATCCCTCTTAAAAGATGGTAGATCTAGAGTTATGATGGATCTAGGCTGGTTTTATTATTAATTATAATCATAATTATTAATTTATATATTTTATATTTTTATTTTTAGTTTTATATAATTTGACCAAGTGAAAACGTTTTGTTGATAATTATCATTATTAGTTTTTTTATTTTATTCTTGTCTCTGTAAGCAATTACTTTTAACCTTTTATTATTTTTTAATTGAATTTGTTGGTGCACTAATATGACTATCTAAATCAATCTTAATTCCTACATTACATTATCAACTTCAGATTCGTCTGTTTATTTCAAGGATGTCATCACTATATGTGCAATAGAGATCAAAGGTTTTTACGTAACTAAATGAGTATAACACTTCATCAAATTGTTGCAATAATTTATTAACAAATCCTTAATTCTCAAAGTTCAATCGAAGACAACTCAAAGAATAAATCTCAAAACATACTCAAACCATAAATCTAGATCCAATCATAACTGATTTGCAAAGGAAATGAATTTCAAGATTGTGCACTAAAAGAAACCATATCTAATGGGCTATTGTATGATCTAGTAGATGGAAAGAAATACTTTAGTAATAGAACAATAAGCAACTACTTCAATCTTTAGCATAAATCGAAAATAACGTCAACCAATTGTAACGCTCGGCTTAATCTACATAGTTCATTAAAAGAACAACGTTAAAGTAAACTGTAAAGAATAACTTGATTCTGTAAAAGAACAATAATAAGGATTTGCAGAAAATAAGGAAATAATTATGACACAAAAGAGCAGTGGATCTTCTAGCGACCAGGCCCAAAGCCTCCAAAAGTTACTATTGATAAAGATCAGAACATGATTAATAGAGAATCTCTATATTTCCCATTAATTGAAATAATAAAAGTTCAGAGTTACTGTAATGTCAGAATATTCTTTGTTTAATGCAAAGATACAATAATGTGTAAGAGTCAATGTCCCGATCCCTTTTCACCCGTCAGCATCATATAGTCTAATGGAAAACTAATGGATGAAAGTGAATCCTAAGGATCAAGAGATCCTTACGATTTCGTGGGTAAACAATCAGATTCTATTTGCTGAATTAGCACTTTCTTTCCTATCTTTTTCTAGGCCGCACAATCAAGGAATGGTTTTCTCCTGGTTTAGCACTGTCATTCTATGGACTAAACAATAATTTTATAATTTTGATTTCATGTTCATAAAAACAAGAAAAAGTTAGTTTCGTGCTAAAAACATGTAATCTGTCAATGATTTATTTTACCTAATTTTCACAATCTTTTCCTCCAAATCCTTTCTAAGAATGAAGACAAATACACAAAAGTAAGTGATTTATCAAGTAATGTAAGGGTAAAAATATACCTTTTCTATGACCCAACATACTCCCCTGCTTACCTTTTTGCATTTCCTCATGCAAGAAGATGATTAACGTGCAATTGTGTTAAGGAGTAGGCAATATAGGTCTCTTCTTGATATAACCGAAAACCATTTTTCTTTTTAAGCACTGCAAATGCTCAGCCCTCTTGGCACTCTGGGATTTCATAGTCAAAATGATACCCATTAGGCAGATACCAAACAATGAGGCTTCTATACCGGTAGCCTATCCATCTAGGACCCATGCATAAAATAAGTTGTGCTTAACCAAATGAGGAGCAACGACCTTGAAATTTCTATAATCGAACGACTCTATATATTTAATTTTGTCAGTGGAATATATCCACCTCTGTTTTGCAGCAAGTAGGGCTTCTTCTTGAATATCCTATAAATATTCCACTCTTGCTTTTACAATTTCTTTATGGAGGGGACCTAAAGGTTCCACAAATTTCAGTTGCTCCATAAATCGTTTACGTTGTACAAAAATATGTGTGGTTTTTGTAGGTTCTCCCCTAACCTTAAGATCTATTTCATGCTCCATTTTTTGGAAAATGTTATATTACTTAGCCCACTTAATATTATTCCAGGCAAAAGAAATGAAGGCTTGAAATTGAAAATATCCGATAAAGGGGCCAGCATTAGCATCCCTTTCGTCTTCTAGGAAAAAATTGTGTAAGTATAATTCACAGAGGAGACACCTCACCTTTTCATCCTACTCCTTGCATCATTGGATAAATTTTGGGGTCGATTTAAATTCAACTGCTTTAACGGCCCTCATGGCCTTAAACTTCAACAACAAATATCTCTTAAGCTAAAACAATGCATAATTGGTAGCAGGTGACCTACAAGACAAAGCATCTGAATAAATGGAGTAGATAGTTTTAATTTTCTCCATAGGTTTCTGAAGCTGACTCTGTACTTATTTTACTTTGTTTTGCTCAACTTTGAAACTAGCATAAATCTCATCTTCTATTGCATTTAGCTCATCAAAATTATTCAACAAATCCTTATGTGTTTTCAGGGGTACCACTTCTCTTTGATACTGTGCTAGAGAATGTTGTGAGTTTGTTAGTTCTTTCTACAACTTTTGGATAGGGGCATCCTTTACCAAATAAGTCTACATGGGTGTGTCTTCAGACAGAGAAACATTATCATAGGTTGCCACTGAGTCAATCTGAACAACTATATCCGATGTATCAGTTGTTCCCTGTGAAATGCAGTTGTTTGTTTGAGAAATTTCTGGAAAAAATGTTTGAACAGTTGCATCCATAAAATCCGCAGAAAAAGAAAAAACAAATTGAGTCTCCATCGAACGAGTGCAAATATCTGCAGTATGAGCTTTGGCGATTTCAATATGATGCATTTCAGTTTTAATTCCAATTGAATTTAGAGGGGTGTCTTTTGTTTGCATTCCTGTCGTTATTGGGTTGTGTTATATTCTTTCCACATAGTTAATAGGGGGTTTGAGGGGTATCCGTAACCCCACTTTATGGGGTCCGGGGCAACGCCCCAGAAAATTTTGGTTTTGGACCCTATGTTAGGTTGGGCGG
>APFE031182785.1:0-11487 GCA_000404065.3 Pinus taeda
ACAAGAAAACTCGTCACGTAAAATGTTGCAATGAGAATTGCAATCATAAATGAGAAAGAATAATGTTATATGATATGCATGATTGTGTCATTAGAAATTAGAATGCATACACCATGTATGCCAGTTGTGTTTCCTATCAATCTAGATGTTGTGGACCCATGTCGAGGGTTAAGTGTAGATGCATCGTATACATGCATGTTTGTTTTGTTAATGATAATGATTATATGGTTCATTATGTAAATTACTTTTGGAAAGAGTGATAACAAGAAATTTAACATGCAAGGAAATTGCAGATAGATTGTGAATGGCTAGAATGCCTTGGGTTGATGACAATTACCTGCCCAGAGGGGTTGATGGTACTTGTCTGCCCATATTGTGAAAGGCTAGAATGCCTTGGGTTGATGATAGTTACCTGCCGAGAGGGGTTGATGGTACTTGTCTTCCTGGATTTTGGTTGATGGCAGTTACCTGCCCGGAGGGGTTGATGGTACTTGTCTGCCCAGATTTCCTCTCCCTAGAATTCTTGAGCTGGTTGGCCAGTGGAATTCCATGTTAGACCTAGTAAGTTCTACATCAAAGACACTGTCTGGATGTGAAAATGACTTGAATGGGTTGTGGAAACTAGTTCCCATGGGTTTGGAATTCTTTAGCCTATTATGGTTCTCATAGCTAAAGGAATTAACTAATCAGCTATACATTATGTTAAAAATGAATTTCATATATAGATGTATAAAAATGTCATGCACATTTAACAAGAAATGAGCTTAGTGCTCAGTAAGGAGTTATTGGAAATTTTAATTACTTTATTGAATTATTAATCTTATGAACATCTTAGTGGGGGCTAAGACAATTTTTACTTGATGCAGTGATTGACTGTTTTGATTATTAGAGGGCTAGGTGCTCTTTTGGTACTTTTGTAAGTACTCAGTGGATGTCTTTAGTGAGAGTTAATTCAGTGTGCATGTGGAGCAGTGATGAGCTCTTAAGTACTTGTAAAAGTACTGTGATTTAAAAATCATCTAACATTGCACAGATTGATTGATATTTAAAAGTATTTCATTTGACTCGCAATATTATGACTAATGCGATTTAATTTGTTTGTCAAACATTACAGGATTACTTACCATGGAGGGTTGATGGGTTGTTCAACCACTAATAAAATGCTTACGCGAAAGTACTCATGATTTTCAAGCGTAGATGGTAAGTAATGGTAAGTTGATATAGAGTTTGGTTTTTGAGTTTGAATAACAAGCCAAGTGGTGGAAATTAGAACTTGCATATTTTTGCAGTTATGAATGCTTATCACTATTGATGTTTCTTATGATTGAATCATTACTATTTTGTTTGTTGTATTTTCTTGGAATGAAATCTTTCATTTTAAAAGAGGAAGGATCACATTTTATGTGGTTTAGACAGTTATACCATGACTACTATCTAAAGTCCCAACGAGAGATGAACACCGAGGACGATGTTCCTGTTAAGGGGGGGAGCATGTAACATCCCTAAATAATTGGGTGGAAAATTATACAAATGAGTAAATAGTAATTTTGTTCAAAAGGTTAGAAATTAGTTTCAGAAACTAATAATGGTTAATCATAAAGCTAAATGAGGAACTAAGAACAAGTTGTCGAATAGAGAAGGGAAGGCTTGAACCGATACCCAACTAAATCTGCCACGTTTTCAGCCATAGCAGCAGTGGTCATGAGGGGGGAAACCAATCCTTTGAAAGAAAATCGGTGCATGCAGCAATTGGCAGGGGTTTTTAGGTTCATCATTTTATGCATGTCTTCTTGTTGGAGTGAATTCATGCAATAGTTGGGGGTTATTCTTGTCTTTGTCACAACTCTTCACTTCTATTTAATTCTTGGTTTACCTGATGGAGTTACCATGAATTCGCCCGTCCACTGCCACGCTACTACAGTGGTCAAGTTATATCAGTGGCGTTTAGTTTTCTGTCGCAAAACCTTCCCAGAGTCCACTCAGGGAAGCGAAAAAGAAGAAAGATGAGGCAAGGAAATCGAAGGGTGGTTTTAAGATGTCCATAGAAGGAAGGAATAGGAAAATCAAAACAAATTTGTTGTTCCATAGGAAGAGGAAATGGAAGAGATTAATGAGGAAAGCAGTAAAGAGCCAATAGAGCCAATTTAGAAAGACAAAGGGAAAAAGAAAGAAAAGATCAAAATAGTGGATGAAAATGAAGGAGAAATAAATAAAATGCAAATGGAGCAAAGCCATATGGAGATAAACCCAAAGAAAGGAAATTTTATGAAGAGGAACAAGTAATGAAGAGATTACTACAAGAATGGAGACACTTGGATGAGAGGTTCATCCTAGAAGACCAAAAATAGCTATACAAAGAAATGTTTCAACAATATAAAATGAAACTAGGAACGATTGTGATAAGTCAACCCGAGCATCTAGGATCACAGGGTAGACATGGTCAGGAAGTAAGAGCATCAGGCAAAGGAGGGAAAAAAGGGGCAGACATCCCATAAGTGAATCGATCCAATGGTGGGAGAAATGCTTGTTAACTCAGGAAGAGTGGTGCCATTATCAGAGGTATTCCACCAACCAACCAAATTGTTGAAATGAAAATCATGACCTAGAACATAAGAGGTCTGAACAGTAAAGGGAAACAGAGATATCTGAAAGAAAGATTGAGGAAAGATAAATCTCGTGTTATGATACTACAAGAAACCAAGATCATTGAACTAAAACTGAAAGAGATCATGGGAAACTTCAAGCCCAGGTATGAGATAGTAGGACAAGATGCTCTCGGAAGTGCAGGCAATCTAGCCATACTATGGGACCCAGAAGAAGTAATATTCGAAGAATGGGTAAGTATGACAAGAATACTCTCTGGTAAATTTAGAAATATTGGATCTGGAGAACGGATTGCCCTCTCAGGGGTCTATGGTCCCCATACCCTAGGGGAGAGAAGGAATTTCATCCAAAACTTAATAAATGTGAGTGGTATGTACCAAAATATACCATGGATTATAGGACGGGATTTTAACATGATTAAATCCTTGAATGAAAAAAGACGAGGTTTGAGAAGGATGAATGGAGATATGAAATTGTTTGCGGATAGCATAAATGACTAGATGCTATAAGATATCATGAATAATCATGGGATACACACCTGGAATAACGGAAGAGGGAAGCACCAAATAGCGTCAAGATTAGACAGATTCCTAATATCATAGTAGATTGTAAGTGGAGATATTTTCTTGGAAGTGTTGATATTACCTGGGATGGGGTTGCACCACTGGCCGGTGAGATTAGAGATTGATCATAAAGCTAGTCCTAAAAATTGACCATTTTGATTTGAGGCTTTCTGGCTTAAATACCTTAAGTTTATAAAAAAGGTAGAGGAATGGTAGAATCAAAGTGAACAAAGGGTAAGAAATAGAATGCAAACATTCCAACTTAAGTTAAAGGAAATGAAGCAAAAAATTAAGAAGTGGAACCAAAAGGAATTTGGAAGCATAATTCAGGACTAATAGCAGTTAAATCAGATGATGATGGTAATTCAACAAAAAATCATAACGGAAGGGTGAAGTGAAGAATTAGCAGTAGAAGAAAGTAGGCTGGTCATCCAAATAGAGGAAAGAATGGAATAGGAGGAAATCTTATGGCAGCAAAAGTCAAGAGTGAATTGGTTAAGGGAGGGAGAGAGGAACACCAATTTTTTTGACAAAGCGATGGTATAGCACAGATAGAGAAATATAAGTTTTTTCCCTGAAAAATGAAGAAGGAGTCTGACAAAATTAGCATGAGGATATGCAGGAAACCCTGGTTAGAAAATTCAAAGATCTTTTAATGGAGCCACAGGAGGAAAGGCAAGAAGCAGCTCACAGAATATGCAACCAGATCCCAAAGATGATCACTAGAGATCAAAACCTTGCGTTAATGAGAGTATTTACAATAAAGGAGGTCGAGGAAGTGGTGAAAGGATTGAAGAAAAGTAAGGCCGCAGGGCCAAATGGCTTTATGACGGAATTCTATCAAGCTGCATGGAAGATCATAGGAAATGACACCGTAGAGGTGGTGGAAGAATCTAGAATAAATCAAAAGGTATGTCCAGTTTTAAATCTCACCCTTCTCTCTCTTATCCCTAAAACCTCCAAGTCAGATGATCTATAGGGCTTTAGACCTATTACCCTTTGTAACGTTATTTATAAAACTATCTCCACTATGATAGTTAAAATATTGAAACCGATTCTCCTTAGTGTTATATCCGTGGAATAAACAGGTTTCATGGAGGGTAGACAGATCCTAGATGGGCTGATAGTATCCCAAGAAGTGCTACACTCGCTAAAATCAAAGAAGATGGTTGGAATGATGATTAAATTGGATCTATCCAAAGCCTATGATAGATTAAATTGGGAGTACCTGAGGAAAGATATGGAAGCCTTTGGTTTCTGTAATAGATGGATAGAATGGATTTTAGCGATGATATCTACCCTAGATGTTTCAATCCTCTTAAATGGAACCTCATCATCCATCTTCAATGCCACTAGAGGTTTTCGTCAAGGGGATCCTTTATCACCCTTCCTATTCATTATTGTTGCAGATGGGCTAGGACGGTATATCAAAAAGGAAGTATAGGATGATAGAATCAAAGGGATAAGAGACTAGGGGAACGGTCTCTCGATAGCCCACCAGAAGTTCGTGGATGATATCATTCTATTCTATAATGTTTCTCTCGGGGAATTTAAAAGGATAAAATACATCCTAGATCTCTTCATGGAAGCCTTGAGCACCCAAATTAACAAAGATAAATCATGTGCCTACTTCTTCAACACAACCGATAATGTTAATACTTACCTCGAGTGAATTTTGGGATTTAGGGAAGGAGAGTTACAGACCAAGTATCTAGGAGTACCTCTGGCAATCAACTCTCTCAAAATGGAAAATTGGCAATAGACTATCGAGAAGATCCTAGGAAGGCTAGTCGACTGGTCATTCAGATCTCTAAACCTTGCAGGAAGAATAGTTTTGGTAAAAGCAGTCATGCAATCAATACCTATTTATCAACTATCGGGGATGGCAGCCCCGAAAGGTTCTTGTTCCAAAATGGTAGAAATATTTAAGAAATTCATATGGGGAGGGCCTCAACAGTAGAAAAAATGGGCTTTTATTCCATGGAAAGTATTGACTAGAAAAAAGGAGTAAGGGGTCCTAGGACTGAGGGATCCATACCTAACTAAACAAATCATGGGGGCCAACTATGGTGGAGATGGATGGCAGTAGGAGGGGACATTTGGAAATGAATATGGATGAGGAAGTATAACATGCCAGGGAAAATAAAGGATATATTATAGTATGCAAATCCATCTACCATTTGGAACTTGGACAGCTAGAATAGGGACATAATCACAAACCATGCCTTCTGGGAAATACGAAATGGAAAAACAACAACGTTTTGGGATGAGGCTTGACAACAATGAGAGAAATCAAACAGAAAGCAAGAACTCAAAAATATTCTTAAGTTTTCAAAAGATGTAGTCCTAAATCATGTACATGAGTTCTGGAAGGATGATAACAATGAGGAAAAGTGGAGAGTCTAGAAAAACCCAGAAGACTGGTGCCAAACAATAGAAGAAGCATAGAGAGAGCTCTATGTGAAAGAAATGGGAACAAGAAAGATACCAATCAGATCAGGACTTTATATATTGAGATGGGGACATTCTAGTAAAGGAACTTTCTCGGTTAAAGAGGCATATGATCTTAAAAGTAAATAGGGATAGGAAGGACACCATCATATATGGAAACAAATATGGCACAACAAATGGTGGCCGAGAGTCGCTCACTTCCTGTGGTTAACATGTAAAGGACAAATTTTGACATTGGACCAACTTCAAAAGAGAGGGATGTAGGGATGATCCCTATGTGGCCTATGTAAGAAGGACAATGAAAATATAGAACACTTAACAAACTCATGCCCATTCGCACATCGATAGTGGGAAGCTGTCTATGAGGTGTTCAGAAGGATATATAGGAATCAACAGAGCATAAGAGGGACTATCCAACAATGGGGACAAGGCCATTTTACCAACCTAGTTCTAAATAGAGCATGGGGGCTAACTATAGTATTTAATCTCTAGCTGATATGGAAGGTACAAAACCGACATATTTTCAAAAGTAAGGAATCCACGCTGGTGTAGGTATCGAGAGGAGTAATAGAACATATCATAGAAACCATCCTAGTAGAAGAATGGTGCTAAGAAGGCTAGGAGATCCTACCTCAGGAAGCAATAATTCTAAAAAAGCGCAACCAGGCCAAAGAAATGGTGGGAGACCACACATGGAGATAAAAAAGGATGAGTAGGTAATTGCCCCAGAATTTTAGCAGACGAACAAAATGATTCATTAAATTGAACTTTGATGGAGCCTCCAAAGGAAACCCGAGTATTGCAAGAATAGGTGGCATCTTCAGGGACTACCAAGGCAGGGTTAGATTGTTTTACTTAGCATATGGTGGCATGATGAGCAACAATGAAGCAGAACTCATGGCAATACGACAAGGTATGAGAATAGTTGTAAGGCTTGGGTACAAACAACTGGAAGTTGAAGGGGACTAATTATTGGTAATCAACATGATGAGGAAACATTAGAATGGAAAGTCATGGGACAAGCTAAGCCATAGCTAGAGAACAGCAAGCCTCATTGAAGAGCTGGGAGAAATAATGAAAAGGTTTGATTATACGATAGTCAACCACGTAAAAAGAGAAGGGAATAAAGAGGCCAATTTTCTGGCTAGCTGGGGATGTAATCGGTAAGGAGGACACATGGAAAGAACTTGGCCTATACAACCAAGGGCTACAAGAATGGACTCGCTAAGAAAAATAGTAGCCGAAGATGACTATCATGAATAGGTGAAATGATAATGATCATAACAAACCCCCGATCGGGGTGATGGAGTGGGTAATAAAAAGTAATGGCGATGTTAGAATCCAGAAGGTGAAAGGAATGCCTACCACAACCTACATGATTATATCACAGGGTGTGGTGGAGTACTGCATGCCAAGAGTGATGTCAAAAGGGAGAAGTTGTGTTTGGAATGTTGGGAAGAGGAGAGGTGGTAAGGACGAAGAAATAAGGAGGATGGGATGGCAGGAAGGCAAGACAGAGCATGAAAGAGAGAAGGAGAACAAAAGTGGAGGACAAGCCAAACGCACATCCAACAAGCAGGCAAAGTAACCTCAGGCATGTTAACTATGTTTGTTCTATAATTTGTAAAGGAAAATTCAGTATGCTGGGAGAGGAAAGGAACTTGGGCCAGGTTGGGAAGGAAAGACCTCGCAGAGAGGTTATTCTACACAAAAAGAGCAAAAGTAGAGAGAGAGAGTGGCCTGGTAGCTTTGCTTCGAGGCTGGAAAGGTTGGAGGGCATAGAAGATAATAGGGAGTGGCGCATTGTGCTTAGGGATAAGAATAAAGAGGCTAGAGAGGACCATATTTGGGTGGCGTGGAGGTCTGAGGGCCTGGAAAAGTTCCTCAGGCAGAAATCTTGGGTAGATATGGTGAGTTTTGGTAGAAGAAAAGAGGGGGCCTCAGAGGGGATGTTTGGAAGAAAGCAAAGCAAGGTTAGTAAGCAGGACAGGGAGAGAGTCCTAGCGTGAAGCTCCCATCATATACTATACTAGGGTCGCATAGGGAGTGGGTTAGCCTGAGGGAACCTAAGGGGAGAGGATGAGAAAAAGCAGGGGAGAGAGTAACTAGGATTCTGAATGAGAGGCAGGACAGGGGGAGCAGGGAGAAGAAGAAGACCAACCCTGGTTCACTTGACTGCTTGGGATCAATAGAGTGTAGACGGAGGGGGGCAGTTTCGGCGCACAGAAACCCCACGAGACAATTGGAATTTGGATGGGTAATGGCTATTTCATCCTGACTTTGAAATGTGACCATTACGAACAGATAGCAGACACCGTAGACATGGCGCGTGTAGATAGAGGAAGAGGCCGCAATGAATGGGGAAATAATGGTCGTCGATCTAACGATAAGGGAACATTGGAACAAATGATAAGAAGATGACCCATGGATGAGACTGTATGGGAGGTAGCAAAAGCTTATAAGAAAGGAACAGATGTAGGGATATGAAAAATTATAGAGGAAATGGAGGAAATAATTATGGAAGAGGATTCAAAGGAAGAAATGGAGGAATGAAAAGATCACATTCCCAATCCTGGGAATACTAGAGGGAGACTTTCCCAATTTAAACAAACCTTGCATCTGTACTTGCTCATGAAAACACTCGTAGGAAAAGCAATGGAACATGTGTCCATGGGGATGGCTCTGATAATCACAGACATGCCAGACTATAAAAAAGACCTGATCGTATACAAAGACACATTTCATGTATTATTGAAATGACACCAACACCTGGAAATTCAGCGGAAGATCAAGCGAATGTTGAGTCAGAACTGGAAGACCTTAAAGAATAGCTTGAGCTGAGTGACCTAAGATTATAGACTAGTTTTTAAATAACTATGTATATATCACTTGGGTAGAAAGACTCATAACCTACCATTTTTGGATGGCTTATAATATGCATAGGTGGCCAATAGACTTGGTTTTCCAATGGGAAAGTTGAGACCACCTATTAACATTATGTAGTTTCAGTTTTCTTTTATATAAGTAGATAAGGATGCCCTACCTAAGCTTACCAAAAACAATTATTACATCTTCACTGAACATATAATAAATTACACAGAGAAATATGAACAATATTAATTTTCCATGCTATGTGTAGACCGCAATAAATTTCATGTAAAATTATAATAGATGGAATCATTTTAATTCCAATATTTTTTTATGATAGTATTTTTAATTTGTTAGTGTAAATATAATTCTATTATTATTAAATACACAGAAAATATTAAAATTTCATTTTTGACATTAAAATTAAAATTTCATTTTTGACATTAAAATTATTATTGTAATTTTAATGTTATAAATCATAAGATGAAAAACATGACTTGTACTACGTATTACGTTTGTGATTTATTTACTACCATAGTTAAGTTAAGATGGGATCGCATATTCTACATAATAATAAAGAAGATGTTCTGGTCGCAAGAAGCTTCATATATTTTGCACAAGATCACGATCACCCCACCCAAGTAATCTTCTCTATATCGTTCCAATTGTATCCATGTCTCCCCATAGCATCTTGACTTTAATTAACATCGTTACTGCGCAGTGTATGGGGAGATGATTCAAGGAGATGAATGTTGAATATGCATTCAGAACAAGGATTTACGTTTACCATCAGAATCACCACCCACGCCCCACCCACTAGATATTCACAATGGTGAAACCAACGAGGATGCATATATGGTTTTCAACAAACAAACATTGTGCCTAACAAGCAAGGATCATTTTGTATATAAATTATTTAAACAAATTATCATTGAAATCAACATTTAAACAACAATGCAACGTGTACATTTTAAGGAATTATAAGGACAGATTCATTTATGGCCCGTTTGCGCACAGGATGGGATGCCCGAAAGCACAATCACAATGCAGAGCTCATACAATTTAAGAGCTCATCTTTCTTCACGGAAGGTTTCCGGGCCGATTCGACATGTTTGACAGATTTGACATGTTTCCGGGCCGATTACGTTATAATATCGCCACGCCCTAACTAAGGATTACGTTATCTTATCGTCGATTAAACAGCTTCGCGCCCATACCTGGAAACGGGCGTGATGGCAGATTTTGAGGTGAATAGGAGGCGGGAATTTGATATGAGCCCAGGTAGCTATTCATTTGCCAAATTGAATAACTCGACCTAAACATGTCCACTGTTGGTCTGTTGTTGCCACCATCGTCGTGATTGGCATATTCAAATGCTATCGGTTGCTCCACTCCGCCTCCGGCCCTTAATGGATTATTCTGCAATGTACCTTCTCCTGTAAATCCAACCTGTTCAACAAAATAAGAAAAAGAATTGCTGCAACTTCTCCCTTTTAAATCAGATGACAGAATTGTATGACCAATAGGATTCTCGTGATTTGGCAAGAGAGGAATAGGTTGGAATTTCATGTCGTAACAGGAGGAGGAATAGGCTGGAATTGCTCTGTTGTTTCCACCGTCGTGATTGGCATATTCAAATGGTATCTGTTGCTCCACTCCTACTGCTGCAACAATTGGATTAATCTGCAATGTACCTTCTTCTGTAAATGTAACCTGTTCAACAAAATAAGAACAAGAATTGCAGCTTCTCCCTTCTAAATCAGATGACAGAACTGTATGACCAATAGTATTCTCGCGATTTGGCAAGAGAGGGATAGGTTGGAATAGACAGGAGGAGGCGTAGAAAAATGGATGCTGCAGTGCTTCCTTAGGTATGGGCCTTCTCTTCCGATCCCACGACAACAAACTGTTTATGAGATCAATGGCGACGGCACTTGCTGTCGGTAGAAGAGACGACAATTGTTTGGTGGAATCAACATTCCGAAACTCTTCTGGAAAGCTGTAACCCTTTAAGTCGGCAAGCAGTAACCCCTCACGCCAAATTTGGGTATCAGGAGAACCAATGACAGAGCAAACGCTATGCAGCTGATGTAGCGCGTTAGAGCCTGTAAATATTGGATAACCAGTGAACAGCTCCGTCATGATAACGCCCATTGCCCAAATGTCATTGGACAAACCATATTCAGTGGATCCAAGCAGAAGTTCGGGTGCTCGATATGGTCGTGTCCCAACATATGATTCCAGTGGCTTATTTAATACTCTAGTAGCCAGCCCGAAATCAGCAATTTTAATAGACTTACCTCCCCTCACTAATAAATTCTGTGGTTTCAGGTCCCTGTGACAATATCTTTCATAAGACATGCTTTGAAGCCCTTTAAAAATCTGGAAGCAAAAGCTTCGCACCTCGTCCTCGGAGAACGAACGTCCTCTCCCTCTCCTCTGGAGTTCTGACAGATCGCAGTCCATCAGCTCAAGCACCACGTACAACGTGGTGCCTTCCAATATGACGTCATGCATGTAAAGTATGTTGGGATGAAACCTCAAATCCGCTAAACATTTCACCTCTGCGCAATCCTCATATCTAGAGAAGTTTCCGTTGAGTCTCTTGATGGCCCAAAATTCGCCCGTAACCTTATCCACTGCCTTCCAAACGGTTCCATGACTTCCTTTTCCCAACTGCTCAACAATAACATAATGATCCATGACACTCACTCTAAAATTAGAAAAGAGTAACAACAGTCGCCTTCTCTTCACTGTGAAATTAGAAAACAGTAACAACAGTGGCCTTCTCTTCACTCTGAAATTAGAAAACAGTAACAGTCGCCTTCTCTTCTCTTCTTGCTAGGCCAATTATTAGGCTGACGTTCCAACTTTGCTCACAGTTTTCACCTTGGCCTTCTCTGCTGCTACCGATTTTATTAAAGTTTAGATCAATTTGGGAATGACATATGATAAGATAAACAGAAGAAGGGATCATGTTTTAATACGCTTCCCTCTCCCT
>APFE031182800.1:0-21582 GCA_000404065.3 Pinus taeda
TGTTCCTGTGGAACAGTTTATGACTGCTGTTCCTGTAGGACAGCTGGCTGCTTCTTAAGCTCGGAGGGGAGATGGATTGGAGCTCGGATTTCTTGGTGGGAATCACGAGGAATGTCCCAAGACCGTGGACATCTCTCCACAAAATCAGCAGTGCCACCTCATTGTCTCCTTATCCCCTTTTTCGTTGTCTCTTGCTTCCTTTTTAATGCCAAAACCTGGAATCATAATGCATTAGTCACGTAGATAAAGTGTCTAACCTTCTTCCTACAAACAACATGAATAAACTAAGAAATGTATGCATAAGAAAATAAAAATGAATGGTTTGAGCAAGTAAAATAGGCCAAAATGAGCCCAAATTGTACCAAAATTGGGGCTCATCACCAGGATGGAGAGAAAAGGAGGAAAGGGATGGGCATCCAATAGTAAAATGCGGAAAAAAATATTAGTGAGCCATAGGTTATGACAGCCCAGAAGATTGGAGACCAGGAAGTAGATAAAATTATCCAAAAAGAATTACTCGGGTACTTTAAGAGCAAGCTTATTAGAGGGATTCATCTGCAGTAGCTTAGAGGAATTTATGTCCGGCTTGTTCAAAAATATCAATTAGAAATACTTCCAGTGTCGAGAGGATCAGGCATATCACTAGTGTCAGGCTGGACCCAACCTAACTTATGGAATTGAAGTGCCCAAAAGAAGTTTGAAATGCAATTTTACTAATTAATCAGGCTTCTGAGCTTGTGGGTAGTAGAAGAGTAAGCGTAAGTGTAGTAGTAGGACCCATCTATTGTTATAACATAATAGTGTCAAGGGCCCAAATTTTGATAAAATTCATTTATGATGTCTTCCACCCCAATGAGCATCTGGGCAAGAGGACGAAAGTGGGGTTGATATTTGAATACATATGCGTGAAGTAATATGAAATTAAACTAGAGATCTAGTGCCCAAAAGCTCAAAGGAATTGGAATTAAAATATAGTTTGGGCTCCTGGGTAACAAGGTAATGTATAAAATGTGTAGGAATGAATTGAGCGAAAGGGGAACACCTATAATAGTCACCTAGGGAGAAATGAAGGACATGCTCCAAGGAACATCTATTGCTTCAGACTCACGTGAAAAGCAAGGGATGAATTCCCAACGAAACACAATAATAAAGACCCATGTGCACACACCATGTAAAATGGATAATCGTGAAGGAACTTAGTCATCTCGAGGTTCATAAAAGGGCTCAAACCAAAAGAGAATATATGGGATAAATAGTGCGATGAAAAGGTTTCATTCATCTCAGTGAAGATAAATTTATTTTGAATGAGTCCCAATTGGGTTGTAACACTAGCTATAAATTTATCTCGGTGAATATAAATTTTGTTTTATTTTGCTTGTTGAATTTCTTGATTTTATTTTGTTATTTTGCAAAGAGACATCCAATGATCAAGGCAAAGAGACTCAAGACTATGATCAAGAGTGGAATTTTGAAGATTGTCAAAATCATAAATAAGAATGGAAAAGTCACTATGATTTGATGGGATTTCAAAATGAAGCTCTTTAATACAAATATCAATAAAAGAAGAGACATCATTTTGAAACATATCAAAATTATCAAGAGCATGGGGAACTGGTAATGATTGAATTGACTGGTTTCCCTCCAACTCTAACTAATCATCATAAATGACTTGACTGATTTCGTGAGTATTCTCTTCCTTTCCATAAGATGTACCATAACAAGAAGCATGATTAAAGAAATTTTCAACATTGTTGAAAGAATTATCATTGAACGTCTCTTTGCCCTGATCAAAACTAATTGGTAATCTGTTTATATCAACCCCTTTGTTTTCTAGGATAATATTAATCTAATGAATTACTATCAACAAAAAGATCAAGATAAAGAGAGAAATGAGAAATAGAAAAAATGAACTTGAAATTTTTTTTGCCTATAGATTCTTGTAAATTTTTCCAATGCAAAATTTAGATTCACATTCATTCATTTGGTTGATCATGCTTTCCTGAAGATTGATGCTTAACTGCCTCAAGTTTTGTAGTTGATCAACATGAGAAAATACATAAATTTTACTAGCAAATTGTTCATTGTTGAAATGTTTGATTTTTTATTTTGCTTGTTGACTTTCTGATCTTATTTCTTGTTAATTTTTAGATCTATTGGTAGTTGATTCTTCAAGTATGATTTGGATATATTCGGTTGTCAAATTATTCCAAGCTTTGTGACTGCGGATTATTAACATGAAAGAAAGCATCACGGTCCTCGTTGACACTATAGGAACTATGCACCAACTGTAGGAATTTATCATATATGTGTGATGCGACTTCATCGTGATTGTCATGTGCTTCTTTCATATGAGAATTTTCAATCATGTTAATAGAACTTGAAGATGGCTCATCAAGGCTTGAAATTGTTTCATATGGATTTGGAATACAAGGAAGAGAAACTAAATTTCTAAACCATCATATTAATTGAAACCCTAGGGGTAAATATTCAAATTGAAATTGAAAACAAACTAATTTAAATCTAATAATGAAATCATCTAAAGATTCGCCTTCAATCGACAAAGTGTCTCAAGTTGATCATAAACCTCTTCATAGTCATAATCTTGGAAAGCATGTAGGAATTTTTCTACAAACTCATCCCAAGTGCAAATGGAGGCAAATGTGTAATAATTTACACTAGCCTTTAGCCAATCCTGTCAAAGTGAGAGTGAACATCTTGCACATCACATCTTCCTCAATATCAAAATTATTACAATTTAAAATGAATTTAAGAACATTATCAAAAGAAGAGACATTATTCTTACCATTAAACTTAGTCTTTGACAAGATATTTACTACTTGAATTAGAGTAGTGGTAAGTGGAAGTCTCGTAAAGAAACTCCAAAGAGGTCATTTAGAAGGAGCCATTCCAATGAGATAAAACTTTAGAACATAAAATATTTAAAGAAAAAAATTATTGTTGGCCCTCCTTCTAGCACTAAAAATGTTGATGGAAAAAAAAATGACCTCATCAACATTCGGGAAGGCCATATGGTCAGAGTGTCAAATCACACTCTTATTTGTTTAAATGATGGCTTTGACTAGTTCTATTGGGTCTAGTTAACCCCTCTCTCTCCTCACTGACTTGTGGTATTTCTATTACTTACCAACAAGAAGAGAGATATGAGATCTACTCACTTGCAAAGCTCTTGCAGTAAAGCAACCCTTAAGATGAATTGAGAGCTCAACCAAGCCACACCTATGGTTTGCCCCTATGTGAGGGGATTCTTAAGAGTGAAATTATTTAATCTAAGTATGAATCTAATTCTAAATGTAGTGCAAAAAAATAAAAGCAACTAACCTAACTCGATTCTTAGGAGATAGCTCCCAAATATCAAGTGCAAGGCTTCAATAAATTGTGGATTTAACACATTTTTAATATGAATATTGAACTATTGAAGGAGTTCTAACAACTAATATTATTACAAACATACATGCTTTGTTCGGAGATTTAAAACAATGAATGATTAGCCACTAAAACTAGGGAATAGTTCGTATTTTTATGACAATTAAATGAATTTAAGATAGCAAATTTCTGAGTAAATAGTTACACATAAGCAAAGCGAATATCAACAACAAATCTATGAGACTAATAGATCAGATAGCTGATCTATAACACAACAATAACCATATTTAACAAAAGTGCACAACATGAAGTAATTTACACAAATCTTCCATCAAAAATGATTTTGCATTAAATAAAAGTACTTAAATACAAATTGGTAAACCTAGATCCCTTTGCTCTGTTTCCCAATATATCTTTAGCAATCTCCTCAAAATGACCAGCTTTGTTAGTAAAAGGAAGATTACAAAAGTGCAAGTTTTGTTCCATTAATAGAGGTTGAAATCTGAAAATAAAACCCCCAAATAACCTCAGATATGAGTTTTCCCCATTATCTATAGCTTAAAATCTCTTTACAAAAGTGTCTCGGGTCTCTTAGTTGCAGAGAAGAGGAACCCTATCCTTCTTCTCGAAACTAATATTTATAATTTACAAGAAGGAATCAAAAATTGGAGAGTTGTTAGAAGTAGTTCAAATTTCTCAAACTGAGAGTTGTCATTCATCTTCTTTTCCTTTGCTTGTGCAATCTCATTGCTCCAAGGTCTCTTAGCTTCATCCTCTCCAGCAAATCTCTTACAAAAACCAATCAAAATTGAAAATAAAATAAATTGATTTGCTCATTAACATCAAAATATCAAAATCTAGGAAAACAAACTCTCCAACTAAATTCTAATAAAATAAATGAAATTGATGCCTCCCATTGTTCTTTGTTATGATCTCTAAGGCCCTAGAGGACAAACTTCTAATGGATTTGCATCAACCAAAAGCTTGAACCAACCAAATTCTCCCAAAACAAAATTAGAAATTGGTTTTTGGGTGCAAATTCGGAGCTTTATTTTATGCTAAATTTTAGGCATAGTAAATGTGCAGATTTGGTTGAGTTAATGTGGCAAGGTTATTCTCCAAGATCTTAGTTTTCCAACAAGCGTCATCAGCCTCATTTAGCCAAATAAAACTCAAAATAGAGTTTTCCAAAATCAAGGCGTCAAAACCACTAAAGTGCTGGAAAATACATACCTAAAAAAAAAATAAAAAAATAAAAAATCTAAGCATTTATTAAAAAATCTAATTTTACCTACATTCTTAATTTTAGATAAATTTAGAAAATATATATATATATTATAGAAATTAACAAAATTGAATTATATAATAACTAAACAATAAAATTTTAATAATAATAAAAAAACCTAAATTAAGAAAAATTAGTCAATGTAGGTGGATTTGGAGTGCTCGTTTAATAAACCTGGAGGTTTTATAAAGGGGGAATGGGAGGGAGGAGCTGGGCTCCACGTGGAGTGGGCCCTCCTCTTATATTATAAAAGAAGAAGAAATTATTTTAATGTCCACGAGGCTAAAGACAGCCTATGAGACAGATTGCTTCTTCATCTACTTGATGTATTTGACCCTTTTCTGTGAAGCTTCAAAATACATGCTCCAAGCTTCTCAACGAACCCCTCGCTAAATAGATTATCCCAAGAGCTAGTTGTCAGCATATCTCCATAACTTTCCCTGTTGTCTTTGAAGGCCTCATATTCTAAAATGAAATGTTTTTCTGTTTCCAATTTTCCAGAAGAACAAAAAATGCATACTCTTTCCTCCCACACTTCCTTTGGCCTTTTCCAGCGCCCTGTTTCACATCGGAGTTGATGAGAATTAGTCCTTAACTGAGCAATAAGAATTTTGACTCTCCAAGAGATATTAGCCTCTTTGTATGCTTTTGGTTGATGACAATGAGTGGGATTAAACACTTCAATATAGTAATTTTTATTTCTTCCTAGCTCCTTATCCCAAGTACGCTTGTGGAACTTTTCCATAGCAAAAGCTTTTATCTCTTTGTTGTTTATGGGACATGTGTTCCAGCAAATACCCCATTTACTAAACATTCGTTATTTTTCTGCATCCAAGTTTTTTTGCTCTTGCACAATCTATCATTAAAGACAACCTTAGGCCATCTACCCTCTTCCATTTGCTCAATTGTTTTTAAATACTTTATGATCGCACCATAGCAATTGCTTCAATAGGAGCAGTCTCTGTTTCACTTAACAAGATATCATAAGGAACTGCACTTTTAATCTTAAATTTGTTTGTAATCAAATGCTTCTGAATTTTCCCAATTTGTCTTCATTGCATGTCGGATGTACTACTGGCCCATAGTTCACAACCATAGAGAATCACTAGAAGTCCAAAAAGAGTTTGATTGGTTTTCCAGTCCCATAACTCTGCATCTCTACACCTGTTTTGAAAAGCATAAAATGCATTCCAACCGCCCAAATTTCTTTTATTTCTATAACCATTCCAGCTTAGATTTTTTTTGAAGTCAATTCCAAGGTATTTGTAATCTGCAATTTCTTCCAAAATGTTGCCTTCAAAGTAGAACTTATGTTGGTTATGTTTTCTTTTCTTAGAGAAGACCACTACTTTCATTTTGCTGATATTGACTTGCATCTGCACACTTCTACAAAAATTCTCAAGGGATAGTAAATGTTCTTGTGAACCAAGAGTCGATTTAGCAATCATAATAAGGTCATCCGCATACAAAAGAAGCATTATAACAAACTTGCCCAAATAGATACCATCACACCCTTGCGAATTTAACCACTTCTCAAGCTTGTTGATATATAAACCAAAAAGGGTAGGAGACAGTGGGCAACCTTGCTTGACCCCGATATCACTTCTAAGACTTTCAGAAATGCCTGCTGAAGTTCTAATATTGACTTTCACCTCTTCAAACCAAAAAAACCTCTCATAATATAACCTTGTGAGAGCTCAAAAGGTCTTGAGTTATGTTATGGAGAATGCTCAGAGGCTAAGGGATTATTAGAAATTGCTAAACATTTTGTTCTCGACATTGGGTTATTTTTAAATTATTTTATATTTTTATTTTAAATATTATCAATTTTATAAATAAAATATTATAAATATTTTTATTATAATTTTCGATGCGGTAGTTTTGTAGAGTAGTTTGTTAATAAAATTATAACTAGTATTTGCATCTAATATTCTAAAGGCACTTCAAAAGTGTTTTGTTTTATTTTGTCTTTTTGTGTATATATATAACATTAGAAATATAAGGGATGTCAATATTTTATTAGAGGTCAAGGATCGACTAGTGGAATGAGCTCGGAGGTTGGCTAGTCGCAATACTAATTCCTAACAATTCCATATACCTCAAAATTCCAAGAACTTGTTAGACCTGCTAAATAACCCCAATATTGAAACAAACACTTCAAATGCTACCAAAAGGGATCTAAACACCCCTTATAAGAATCCAAAGATTCATACACCTCAATTGTTCTCAGAGTTGTGTGGCAAGTTGTTTACCAACTTTGATACAATATAATTGTTATATTTTTCTTCTCAAATAACATTTCGGTAAGACTTTCTTTGAGGGGACATGAATTTGACATATGTGAGAGCCCATATTACTTTATATTCCATATGACTTTACATTTAAGTTATGTTACAACAATATAATTTCATTTCCAAAGAAAATCTCTTAAATTAACTTGAATAACTACCTTTCCAACAGAAAACAACATAGTTATCCTATGAGGAATCCTCACATCCATTGATTGGGAAGCAACAAAAGTTCTTTGAGTCCTCACTCCAAACCTTTTTTGGAGATTTGTGACTAACAACTTACCAACATTTATTTATTAATTTAAATTAGCTTTTATTATTATTTTAAACCAACATTTAATTAAATAAGAATATTTGAATAATTTATTATATATCTTCTTAAATTTCTCAATAAAAATATATCTATAATAAAAGTATTTTTAAATTAAAAAATTATTATGAATAAAAATTTCAAAATAATATATATCAAAAATTTTAAATTAAAAAAATAAATTAAAATTTTAAAAAATAAAAAACAAAAAAAGAATAAATTTTGTTATTCTTACTCTAGATTAATCTTATAATTCCAATTATTTTATATCTATACTTCAAATCATTTTCTATATTGTTAATGTTACCCCACTATTTCTTAAATTCATTTTAACTAGAATTTAATAGTTAATCATAAATACTACTTTCTACATTTGGTTTTAATCATACCTACCATTTTCTACTTATATTAAATTGTTGTTTTTCTCATTAGGTATGATATTTATTACGTGATGTATGTTTCAACTGCTTTTGACTTAATTACAAGCAAGGATATTTTAATTTTGCAATCACTATCTTGTATCTCACGAAGAATCTATTTTTGACAATAGTCAAATCTCCTCAATAAAAGATTAATTTAAAATTCTCCAACATTTTTTAATCCCAATTAAAAAAAAAATACAATTTATCAAAAAAATTAAAAACTGCTACAAACAAAACTTCACATACAATATAATAATATAAAAATTAGACTTATAAAAATAAAATTAAATTTAAATATAATATCTTAAATAAAACTATTATTAAACATTAAATATTTTTAAATATAAATTTAATATATTATGAACATATAAATTATATAACCTAAAATAAAACTTATTGAATACTCTTAAATATGCATGCGTATATGAATGGCCAATCCTCAAATCCATATTATATAATAATTATATATGATAGTAGTTGAACCATTTTATGATTAATATAAAATAATATAGTTACAACTACAAATTATAATAATAATAATAATAAAATAATAAATTTGACAATTTAAAATATAATTTACAAATTGAATATTAAAATAAAGTTTGGGATATATTTTTAAAAAGTAGGTATATATATTTTTAAAAAATTTAAGCCAATTAGCTTGGTGATCAAATTTATTGGCTACCATTATGATATTGAGAGTTTATTTAATAATATGCCATTAATTTGTGATTTAGTAAGAGTCTACATGTTCCTAATCCTACAAGGGAGTTATATTCCAAGGTTGCTTATTAGTGGAGTCTTATAGCAATTGTTCAATATGTATCTTACTAGAACTGGAACTGAAACTAAGGGGAGCGGATAACAAACCATTATCCTAACCACTTGGTATAAAGTAGCTCTGTAAACTTTGGTAGTAGGAGGTGGATCCCTTGTCCCCCAAATAAAGAGGTCTCATATAACAATTCAATACCTAACGTGACCATAATCTTAAACCTAACACAACCATATAAATTAATGAAAAACATATAAATTAATGGTTGATAAACACTTAAAGGGATTAATCTATGATAAATGTCAAAACACTTAGCGCATGATACATCTCAAGTTGTTAAGATTAAAAAAAATTCGTAGAAATTAACTAAATTATGACTTTATTTTAACTTATTATTATTACTAATAAAAATAATGAATATATGAGTTAAAAACATATAAACATTTAAAAAAACATGTAACAAATTTTTTAAGAATGGAGATTTACCCCTATTTTATCATGGAGATTTTTAAGTTGTAAATAGGCTTTGTTACAATATCATGGTCAGTGAAAATTTTAGGGACGAATTTTAGCCCATGGGTGAAATTTAAGGGGTTTTATATTTTAGAGGGCCAGATTTTTTATTTTACACTCTTTTTATGTAGTTTGCCCAAAAATTATTTAAAAACTAAATAAGCATTATAATTTAGCCAAAATATTATGAAAGATAAAGATGATAAAACATAATTTCGCCTCTCGAAATTTCATTTCAAGTGCAATTCGCCTTGAAAATATGGTTTGCACATGGGATTTGTTTCCAAACACCCTAATTTATAGGCACTGAATATTTCTCCCTCTAGTATCAATGATTAAGAAAACCAACATAATGGAAAAAATGAGGGCATTACCAACACAGTGAATGCAGGCATAGCAGTACAAATGGATTGGAACAACTAGGAGTTATCATCTTCACTGGCTCTCAATGTTCGTCCTCTAGCATCAGTGATTAAGAAAGGCAACAGAATGGAAAAAACAAGGGGCATTACCAACACAGTGAACGCGGGCATAATAGTACAAACGGATTCAGGCAATCAGGAGTTCTCCTCTTCAATGGCTCTCAATGTTTGTCATCTTTTCGAATTTCTGCTACAATTTGGTATGTGGGTTTCTATTATTATCTCACACTTTTAGCTTTGAAATTTTGGGGATTTTTTTTAGGCTGCATCTAGCTTGGAATGGGTTTGGGTTTCATATGTTTATTATTAAAATGTACCAATAAATTTTATCTATGAAGATAATTTTGTAATGGATCTATAGAAATAATGTGTACTGTAAGTACGAAGACCTATATTTTCCAATGAAAGGGCATACTTTTAAACAATCCCATCTTTGTCTTAATTTATATATGACAACTTTATATGATGATCTCTGATATGGTCTTCCAGCTCTTAGTTCCGAGAACTAACACATACCCATCTTAACCTCCCTTTTATGCATCTCAAGGTAGTGGAGTTTTTTATTACATATCTCCTGAATTTCAATATATGATATATTGCACATTTCTGTGAATGCAGATGTGCATTATATTGCTGGAAAATGCGCAACCTCGGTGTGCGTATCACCCCCTGGTTTAGATGGGTTTGTTTTAGTGTTTGTGTTTAATTCACATAATTCATCATCTAGATTCACTAAATCATTTCACATATAAACACATAATGTGTTGATATATTCCCTACCCTATCCTAGACTATTGAGCACTTAGCTTTTCCCAATGCAATAATAAGGGTTTCATATAAATAGGTTCTCCTTTTTCTAGCACCGAGGTATGAGAATAAAAAACTCATTTGGAATTGTTAGATATACAATAATTTTTCTTTTGTTTGTAGTGTAATTTTATGAGAGAATGCTACTTGATATTTACCCTTTGTTTAAAGGCCTCGACTAAAAGCAAGTTAGCAGCACTGAATGACAAACTGAGTACATTGGAGCGTCAGCTATAACTACTTGAAACCAAGGTCAACATTGCATCAAGTACTTTGGGGTTGGCTTGATCCATGCCCTTTGCCTATTGGAGGCCAGGAAAGAGCAAGTTTTCATACCAAAATGATAAACTTAACACCTCGAGACATGAGGCATAACATCCTTAAGCACGATCTGGAAATGCACTAAACTATGGGAGTAACTAATAATTCCTTACCACATATAGTTATATCTGTAAAATATATTTACCTATGAAGTATTGATACATAAAATCTGTTTCTCCACCATTTTATGCAAAATCTAGGGTCTTGATCAATTTAGAATCCCCATAGATGATGTTTTTCCTCCCAATATTTTAATATGTCTTCTTATACTAATTTCATTTATAACCAGAGATGGATTTTAATGAAATGTTGACATATCAGGAAAGTTGAGGTTTTCATGTAGGCTGATGTGTGTAATCTAAAGTTATATATACTAAAATACAATCCAAAGTTTCCTAGGATGTCATATTGGTAACTGTTGCAATAATGATTATTTCTTTGTTTTGTTTTCTCATGGTAACATTATTCATTTGTTTAGTCTTTCCAATTTGTTTTATTTTTCATGGTATCGTTTTTCATCCATTTTGTCATTTTAATTTTATATGCGCATTGTAATCTGTAATGAAATTTGTAGTATATCATAAATTTGGGCATCGAATTGGGCACTTGCTAGTTCTACTTAATATTCTTTTTATTTTTCTTGAACTCTCACCTTGCTGAGTTTCAACCGTCATTTCTCTTGAATCCTTGTCTAGTTTGTTAGTTTATGGCTAATTATAAAATTGTTTTTTAGAAAAATAAGTTTCCTTGCAATTGATGTTTACACAGTGGCTTGTACATTGGTGGTTATCTTCCTCCATTTTGGACACATGAAAATAAACATGAAGGGTTTTCATTGTCATGGGAATGGATAGTTAAAGGAAATTCTGCAACATCCCTACACTTTAAAAACACAGATGCACAAGAAAGGGAAATGGATAGTGAATCTCAAACTTTGGAGCATGATATTGTAACAGTGTTTTCCAAAGGACTTTGACATGGATAATAAAGTGAAGTCAGCTGTCATTGAAGCTCATTACCTCAAAAAAGAATCAGTTGATAAAATTGCACTAAAACAAACTAGCATCAACATACATACATAATACAAAAAATGTTTCTCATGTGTACCAGCCAATGAAAGCTCTATATTTGTTGCTTGTTACCAACAAGAAAAGAAATATTCTTAAGGATCTGGAAACCTTAAATGTGCTTTCCAAAATTGTGCTTGAATACTCAACGACATTTGATGAAGAAAGCATTTGTAGATTGGCCTTTAAGATAATCTTTTCCTTTGATGAATACATCTCCCTCAGACACGAAAGGAAAACATCTAGAGTTTTCTAGATCAAAGCATTGATAAAATTAAGGATGTTAATTTTGTCAGCAAAGTTAACCTGTTGGAGAGAAGACATCATCTTCATTCCTATTAATCCTTCCATAGTGACTAGACAATTAGGGACATTGTTAAATGCATCATATTTTGAAGATTGTAGTTCTAGTGAGGAATTCTTAAGTGATACTAGAGGTAGAATAACATAAGTTTGTTCTATGCTAACGAGAGTTGAATCCAAATTATAAATGGGGGATGGAGTTAATTTTCCTTTAGATATAATATGTCTTCATATTTAAAAGTAAGTATCAAGGAGGAGCTCAAATCAACCCTGGGTTGTGAGGTGAGGAATGATCCATTTTACGATCAATTTTTCGGTGTCAAAACTTAGTCTATCTAATCAAGGGTTGAAGGAGTAGGTAAATTTCTGGGGACTAGTATGCAAGGGCCAAAGGAAAAACCTAGAGCTCGGGAATGGTGGGATAATGAATCAAACATGAGTGAGATTACAAACCATATGGGACAACTTTCCCAGGACTCAGCTAACTCTTGATATTCCTTTGGCAAAGAAAATTTCCATGCAGACTTCTTTCAAAATTTCACTTAAAAGCTTCAATCACCCCTAAGTATATTAACATGTTTGTAATTTAGTCCTTGGTGTTCAAGAAAGGCGATCCCATTGTTGTTGTAAGAAAACTAGTTAGGTTGGTTATGTACAACATATTTTGACATATTATATGGAAGTGTCAATAATTGTGTATGATTCTGAGTAGTTTTAGGTCCGTGGATAATTAGTTCTATCGTAACTCCCTTTAAAGTCCAATATAAAAAACCATCCATTCCCTTGATCTACATGTTATTAATGCTTTTGAGATAATATGTTGTCTTGTGTATGGTTGTGTTTTAAAAGAGATAAATGGTGGTAAATTTGTATTAGTTGTTGCGTACAATCTAACCATTGACTTTCTAAATGCTCCATCATGACTATTTTGTCACTTTGAACCATTAGAATACAATTTTGGTTTGCACCCTGCCTAAAACAGGCTGACTCAATGTTCCCACTAAACACGTCTTTTACTAGAAAAAGTGAAATGCTTTTGGTCTCACAACTACTTGCAATGTTATCCCTATATAATTCTCTGGATTTTTCTGAGGCTGGTGATTTTTATGAGTTAGTAAGACTGTAGGAGGCTAGGAGGATATATATGACAACTGACTTTATTATATTGGAATGAAAAAGAACCCCTAGAGATCCCACTGTCATGGACTTTAAATGCCCCCTGAAATTCATCCAATAAGGAGATCATTCTTTGGAGAAAGCGTTTGTCACTAGATTCTCATTGGAAGTCTCTAATGGAAGTGCTAATGACATGAAACAATTGTAGTTCTTTTTAGCTAGAATGAGCTAAGGCTTTCGAACTAGTATATCCCCAATTGGATGTCATTCCACCTATAGATAATACTTGAAATAATAAGTCTTTGGCTATATATATATATATATATATTTTAGATGACCATATAAACTATGTTTCCCTATGTTATGATGCTACTCAAAACCTTCTCTTTTTTCTTTTTGCTTCTTTATTAATGCAATCTGGAACTATGTTTAAACTTGATGAGAATGTACCTTGTGTCAATCGTAATATGAATCGAGATAGCAAAAGGAAGTAGCTTTATCTCTAAGGAAAAAATCAACTAAAGGAGTTTCCACCTGGTGATATATTGATATTTGTTAAAAGTCAAAGGGCAATGGAATTGTTGGGGTATAATACATAGAAAAGCAGTTCGAGAATTTCTATGTTGATCAAGATGTTTTATATATTCTATAGTGGGAAGGGGATTAAATGAGAGTTATATAGTCATCATCTACTAGACAAGTAGTTTTTTCCTTGTCAGCACATAACAAATTAGTAAAATTGGCCTACAAGATATTTTCTGCATGAAGTGCACTGACTATTTATGGTTAGTTATAAATTTGTTTTCTAGAAAAATAAATTTCCTTGCAATTGATGTTTACATAATTTCTTGTACATTAGTGCCTATCCTCCTCCATTTTGGGCACATGAAAAGAAACATGAAGGGTTTTCATTGTCATGGGAATGGATAGTCAAAGGAAATTATGCAACATCCCTACACTTCAAAAACATAGATGCACAAGAAAGAGCAATGGACAATGAATGTCAAACTTTGGAGCATGAAGCCAACTATCATTGAAGCTCTTTGCCTCATAAAAGAATCACTTGATAAAATTGCACTAAAATTGTTATGCAACCAGCTCACAAAATAGAATAAAATATAGATCAACGACTTCAAATCAACCTCTTCAAGGGGGTAACTTCCTTTACATTACACAAATGAACAATTATTCGATGATACAAATGAAAAGACCTCCTTTCTATATGTAGGAGTCTAAGGGGTCACAATATAATCAAAGCCAACATAACATTAATATTGTAAAGGCATAACAAGAACACTAGTGGGCTTCTATGGGGCACAATAATAACAATATGGGGACTACATGGGCAGAACAAAACAATAAGGGGGTTGCACTAATAACAATAAGGAGCTACAGTAGTAGTATAGGGACTTAATGGGATTAATCTATGATAAATGTCAAAACACTTACCGCATGATACATTCATTCATTGTCCATTGCTCTTTGTCCATTGTCCATTGCTCTTTCTTTCTATGCCTTTTTACAGAATTTGAATTTGATGCTTAGAGAGAAATTTATGACGATTTTCCCAAGGCCACCTATTTGAGATGGAATTTAGGATCCTGAACAAACCCTAACTTCCTTGGTTCATATCTCCGAAAATATAGTGAGAAATAGTCTAAAATTCAGTCGCAACATTCATCATGATTTTGTCTCAAATGGTTTTTTTTCAGCTTCTGAAGCTTCATAGAAAAACGTTATAGCGAAAATTCCAAGATGGCCTGTTTGAAGCAGCGAAACCCTAGAATCTAAAGCTCTGATACCAAATGATATGCAACGAGCTCACAAAATAGAAAAAACGATAGATCAATGACTTCAAATCAACCTCTTCAAGGGGGAACCTCCTTTGCATTACACAAATGAAAAATTCTTTGATGATACAAATGACAAGACCTCCTTTCTATATATAGGAATCTAAGGGGTTACAATATAATCAGAGTCGACATAACAATAATAATGTAAGGGCACAACAATAACAACAACAGGCTTCTATGGGGCACAATAATAACAATATGGGGACTACATGGGCACAAAAATACAATAAGGGGGTTGCACTAATAACAATAAGGGGCTACACTAGTATTACAGGGACCTAACAAAGACAAGCTAGCATCAACATACATACATGATACAAAAAATGTTTCTCGTGTGTACCAGCCAATGAAAGCTTTATATTTGTTGCTTGTTACCAACAAGAAAAGAAATACTCTTAAGGATCTGGAAACCTTAAAAGTGCTTTCCATGAAGAAAACATTTGTAGAATGGAATTTAAGTTAATATTTTCCTTTGATGAATACATCACCCTCGGACATGAAAGTAAAACATCTAGAGTTTTCTAGATAAAAGCATTTATAAAATTAAGGATGTTAATTTTGTTAGCGAAGTTAACCTAATGGAGAGAAGACATTGTCTTTGCTCCCGTTAATCCTTCCATAGTGACTGGACAATTAGGGACATTGTTAAACACATAATATTTTAAATATTGTAGTGTTAGTGAGGAATTCTTAAGAGATACTAGAGGTGGCATAACAAAATTTTGTTCTATGCTAACAAGAGTTGGATCCAAGTTATACACGGGGGATGGAGTTAAATTTTCCTTTAGATGTAATATGAATTCATCTTGAAAAGGAAGTATCAAAGAGGAACACAAATCAACCCTTGGCTGTGAGGTGAGTAATGATCCATTTTACGATCAACTTTTCAGTGTCAAACCTTAGTCTATTTAATCAGGGGTTGAAGGAGTAGGTAAATTTCCGGGGACTAGTATGCAGGGGCCAGAGGAAAAACCTATAGCTGGGGAGTGGTGGGATAATGAATCAAACATGAGTGAGATTACAAACCATACGGGACAACTTTCCCAGGACTCACCCAACTCTTGATATTCCTCTAGAAAATAAAATTTCAATGTAGACTTCTTTCAAGATTTCACTTAAAAGTTTCAATCACCCATATGTATATTAGCATGTTTGTAATTTAGTCCTTGGTGTTCGAGAAAGTTGATCCCATTGTTGTTGTAGGCAAACTAGCTAGGTTGGTTATGTACAACATATTTTGACATATTAAATGGAAGTGTCAATAATTGTGTATGATTATGAGTAGTTTGAGGTCTGTGGATAATTAGTTCTATTGTAACTCCCTTTAAAGTCCAATACAAAAAACCATCCATTCCCTTGATCTACATGTTGTTGATACTTTTGAGATAACTTGTTGTCCTGTGTATGGTTGTGTTTTAAAAGAGACAATTGGTGGTAGATTTGTGTCAATTGAAATATATTTGTGAGCTACCTTTGTACAACTCTATATTCTGAGTTGTTGTCCCTAGAGTCCTTAGCTGTGTACAATCCAACCATTGACATTATAAATGCTCTATAATTGACAGTTTTGTCACTTTGAACCATTAGAATACAATTTTGATTTGCACCTTACCTAAAACAAATTGACTCAAGATTCCCACTAGACACGTCTTTTACTAGAGAAAGTGAAATTCTTTCGGTTTCACATCTACTTGCAATGTTATCCCTATATAATTCTATGGATTTTTAGGAGGCTAATGATTTTGTATGAGAGAGTAAGACTGTAGGAGGCTAGGAGGTTATATATGATCGTTGACTTTATTATATTGGAATGAAAAAAACACCTAGAGATCATGTTGTCATGGACTGTAAACGCCCTCTGCAATTCATCCAATAAGGATATCATTCTTTGGAGAAAGCTTTTGTCACTGGATTCTCATTGGAAGTCTCTAGTGGAAGTACTAATGACATGAAACAATTGTAGTTCTTTTTAGCTAGAATGAGCCAAGGCTTTGGAACTAGTATTTATCCAATTGGATGTCATTCCACCTATAGATAATACTAGAAAGAATAGGTTTTTGGCTATATATCTTTTGGGATTACTATAAAAACTATGTTTCCCTATGTTATGATGCTACTCAAAACCTTCTTTGTCTTCTTGCTGTTTATTTATTAATGCAATCTGGAACCATGTTTAAACCTGATGAGAATGTACCTTGTGTCAATCGTAATATGAATTGAGATAGTGAAAGGAAGTAGTTTTATCTCTAAGGAAAAAATAAACTGAAGAAGTTTCCACCTGGTGATATATTGATATTTGTTAAAGGTTAATGAACAGTGGAATTGCTGGGGTATAATACATAGAAAAGCAGTTCGATAATTTCTATGTTGATCAAGAATTGTTATATATTCTATAGTGGGAAGGGGATTAAATGAGAGTTACATAGTCATCGTGTACTAGGCAAGTAGTTTTTTTCCTTGTCAACACATAGAAAACTAGTAAAATTGGCCTCCACAACTTTTTCTGCATGGAGTGCACTGACTGTTTATGGTTAGTTATAAAATTGTTTTCTAGAAAAATAAATTTCCTTGGAATTGATGTTTACACAATGGCTTGTACATTAGTGCTTATCCTCCTCCATGTTGGGCACATGAAAAGAAACATGAATACAATTCTGATTTGCACCCTGCCTAAAACATATTGACTCAAGAACCTTTAGAAGAATTGATCATTGTTTTGAACTTCTGTTCAACACTTATTATGGTACTATTTTTGAGCTTCCATTGGATTTGACCCTCAATCTGTCCTCAAAGTGGTAAGCTTCGGATTAGTTACAAATACTATCTTGTGGTGATTGAGCTTGAAAGGAACAGGTCTAAAATTCATATCTAATTCTCTAAGGTCTCGATTCCTTGAAGATGCTACAGATTTGGCTCTTTCAAAGTGTTCAGTTCTGAGGTTGTATTTTTGTTGTCAATTATTAAAAGAGCTAGTGAAGGAGGTTTTAATGTCTAATTGAACTCAACTCGTCTTGTTTTGATTGATATCTATTTCTTCCCTCCCTTAAATGTATGCGGATATCTGTTTCTAAATAAGCCAAGTATCAAGGTAGACAAGATTTATCATAGTTCTGGAATGACCAAAGAAGTTTGGGTATAAAACTTGAACTATTAATGTGTGGAATTCAATAGACATATACTAGTTACTTGAATTTGTCGTGAGAGTGTGGCCGACTATAGAAAAAGCTTGCTTATTCCACATTGCAAGTTAAAATAATGTCATAAGCAGATAAAGGCAAAGGTACAATAGCTCTCCTTATCAACAAAAGGAAGATTGCATAATGTCATAGCTCCAAGATATACTAGCTCAATACTTCATTGTCATTATTCCTTATAGTAGTTGGGCATACTACAATTCTGATTTGCACCTCGCCTAAAACAGATTGACTCAAGCTTCCCACTAGACACGTCTTTTACTAGAGAAAGTGAAATGATTTCAGTCTCACAACTACTTGCAATGTTATCCCTATATAATTCTCTGGATTTTTAGGAGGTTGATGATTTTGTATGAGTCAGTAAGACTGTAAGAGGCTATATATGATGGTTGACTTCGTTATATTGGAATGAAAAAAACTCCTAGAGATCCCATTGTCATGGACTGTAAATGCCCCCTGCAATTCATCCAATAAGGAGATCATTTTTGGAGAAATCTTTTGTCACTAGATTCTCATTGGAAGTCTCCAGTGGAAGTACTAATGACATGAAACAACTATAGTTCTTTTTAGTTGGAATGAGCTAAGGATTTGGAACTAATATTTCCCCAATTAGATGTCATTCCACCTATAGATAATACTGGAAAGAATAAGTCTTTGGCTATATATTTAGATGACTATATAAACTATGTTTCCCTATGTTATGTTGCTACTCAAAACCTTTTCTTTTTTCTTGCTACTTCTTTATTAATGCAATCTGGAACCATGTTTAAACCTGATAAGAATGTACCTTGTGTCAATCATAATATGAATTGAGATAGCGAAAGGAAGTAGCTTTATCTCTAAGGAAAAAATAAGCTGAAAAAGTTTCCACCTAGTGATATATTGATATTTGTTAGAAGCCAAAGAGAAATGTAATTGCTAGGGTATAATGCATAGAAAAGCAATTCAAGAATTTCTATGTAGATCAAGAATTTTTATATATTCATAGTGGGAAGGGGATTAAATGAGAGTTACATAGTAATCATGTACTAGGCAAATAGTTTATTCCTTTTCAGCACATAGTAAACTAGTAAAATTAGCCTACACAATTTTTTTTGCATGGAGTGCACTAACTATTTATGGTTAGTTATAAAATTGTTTTCTAGAAAAATAAATTTCCTTGGAATTGATGTTTACATAGTGGCTTGTACATTAGTACTTATCCTCCTCCATGTTGGGCACATGAAACGAAACATGAATACAATTCTGATTTGCACCCTGCCTAAAATATATTGACTCAATAATCTTCAGAAGAATTGCTCATTGTTTTGAACTTCTGTTAGGCCCTTATTATGGTACTATTTTTGAGCTTCTGTTGGATTTGACCCTCAATCTGTCCTCATACAGTGAGAAGCTTCGGATCAGTTACAAATATTATCTTGCGGTGATTGAGCTTGAAAGGAACAAGTCTAAAATTAAGATCTAATTCTTAGGTCTCGACTCCTTGAAGATGCTACAAGTTCAACTCTTTCAGAGGGTTCAATTCTAAGGTTCTATTTTTGTTGTCAATTATTAAAAGAGTTAGCGAAGGAGGTTTTAAGGTCTAACTGAACTGAACTCAACTTATTTTGGTTGATATATGTTCATGCCCTCCCTTAAATGTAAGCGGATATCTATTTCTAAATAAGCCAAGTATTAAGGTAGACGTGGTTTATCATAGTTATGGAATGACTGAAGTAGTTTGAGCATAAAACTTGAACTATTACTGTGTGGAATTCAACATACATATACTAGTTACTTGCATCTGCCATGGGAGTAGGGCCGACTATAGCAAAAGCTTGCTCATTCCACATTGCAAGTTAAAATAACGTCATGAGCATATAAAGGCAAAGGTACAGTAGCTCTCCTTATCAACAAAAAGAATATTGTAGAATGTCACAGTTCCAAGATATACTAGCTTAATATTTCACTTATATTCTTATTTTATTAAAGAGGAAAATAGAGCTAATACTAATTTCACTTGTGTTCTTATTCTATTAAAATATCATTCTCAACTAAGGTTATAAATTTTAACATCTTAATAAAAAGGCTTAAAATTAGGATGGTAGATCATTTTCAAAAGGAGGGAGAAAAAGGACCGTGTGCAATCCTATGAAAGAGTAATACAATTTTTACTTAAAAGTTTAACTAAAATAATTTAATCGTCTCTTGGTGGAAGACCTTATTTTTGTGGAAGGTTCAAACAAAATGAACCTTCCATATCACAAAAGCTAAAAAGCATGGGTCCTCTAAAGCTCAAGAGAAGGCGAGCATTGCAACACAAAAGCACATTCTCACCACACCTGTGTTCACCTTTTTGTATGGTGAGGGTATTTTTGGACGAATAGATGCTAAATAAAGGAATGAGAACTTATGGAACAATTGTATTCTTTAAGGACCAAGTGTCTGCATAGGTTGGCCATGCATGTTTATTTTCATAAAAAATATAAAATGCAATGGTAGTAATCTCATTACTTTTATAGTGAAGTATTTTCTTAATGATATTGAAGTGGGAAATAATATTGTTTTAGATGAATCACAATGCAATTTAAAGCTTAGACAAAAAGGGCAAGAGAAGAAATATTAAAATGGGTTAAACATTAGAGGGAATCATGGCATCAATGATGTATAGTGGATGCATACAAGTGTTTTTTAATTTGGAATTGGATATATATTTGATTTTTTATTTTTTTGAGGAAATTCACATGAACATATCCAAGTGACACCACCATATTTGTGGATGATACAATTATTATTCACCGAAATATTTGCCAAGTTCTTACAAAGTTTTATAATTTAGTGAAATATTCGCCATGATTTTACAAGATAATATAATATGGTGAGAGATTCACCAAAAAAATTATATATACATACTATAATATTGAAAAAATCACCTTCCATTTTTCCTATGTATCATGGGGATTCACCCATTTATTATACATATAAATTTAGGGCAGCTTAAAATTCTCCCTCATCATGGTTAGTCATTTCAAAGTCAAAATATTCTCCACAGATTTTATTTTAATCTAATTTAATAATTTTTTTAATTAAATTTCAAATGCAAAGGTTACTATTTGAGATAATCTCAACCGTTTATTCCAATATTAACTAAAATATTATGAGATATTGTAGAAGTTAATCTACCTACTTTATTTAATTAATTATTAATAATTGAATAAAATTCTAGAAAGTTCTATTCTTCCCAATAACACACATATAGAACCATAATTAGAAAAGACTATTATTTAACTTATAAACTTGAATAATCTAAATAAGTTTAACACCTTCAAATACTTAAATATAACTTACTTATACAGATCATCATTCTCCTAAATTTTCAACTGGCATTGAATCCATCTTAAACTCAATCTATAAAACGCCCAGAAGGATCAAATTTGTTGAGGCACAAACCTCATTTCGAGTGCAAAACTTGAAAAAAAAGTTTACATCTCTAAAGATTTGATTACTAGTTCAATAAATTTGAGATTAAGATGGATTTTT